>APFE030169092.1:106850-142273 GCA_000404065.3 Pinus taeda
TTATGTTCATAAGATTGCCTTCTCCTTCAAAAATCTTTGTCCTCAAAGATTGTTGATGAAAGGACTTGATCTCTTTTCTACTACGAATGTCATCTACCTGATATTTTTATTTTCTATGAATGTCTTCTCGTCTCGAAACAATTATCTTTGTCGATACAAGTAGATATGATCCTTGGAGTGATATATAAAATTGTCTTACTGAGAACGGATCGGACCATCCGTGGAATGTTTGGATCACTGGAATTTTGTAACAAATTGTTATCAGTAGGATGAATTGAGCTCACTTCAATATTCTTTGTAACATAAGTTTGTTCTTTATGTTGTGAGTGATACAGATTTGTAGATTGATTAAGGTGTCTAATCTTGTGATTCAGATATAGATAAGGAGTTTGTCTTGTTTGAACTTCCTTTAATGTTTTTATGACAGTTTCCTGATTTCCATCAGGCATTGTTGTTGTTGACTTAACTACTGAATCCTTATTTGGGGTGTCCTCTGTTTGAACGACAACCTCTGAGTACGTTTTTACTTGAATAGGGTTTGATTTACTTGAACTGCGAGATTAGTTGTCTTGATCTCTGTTTCTTTAGTTTGGACTGCTACATCTGGAGATTTTGATGCTTCAATATATCAGAGGTCTTGCTCTGGCTTGAGGGGAATGGTCCCCTTTTGAGCTTCCCTTCGGCACATCCTGGACATATACCTTCTTGTTCTAATCTAAACTCGGGCATCCTAATTACCATTTTTCTTACATTAGGTAGAGCTTTATAATGAAGGTGAGCAAACTTCCGATTCCATAATTTGGACTGAAGAGATGTGTCACAAGTCATGACACCCAACGAACTTCCTCCGACCTGATATAATGAATCAACTCGAAACCCAAGAGTAAAAGCATCTTTAAAGTTCTTTTTCCATACAGGTACCTTGCCATCGCTGAAAGCCACCTTGTAGCCTTTGTCTTCCATCGTCGAAATGGACACCAGGTTCTTTTTGAGATCAGGTACATATAATACATCTTGTAAGTGGATGGTATTACCCTGATTTAGTTGAAGAGTGACATTTCCTACGCCTTTCACAGGATAATTTGAATTGTCTCCAAGAACAATTTCCAGGTTGGTTTCTTTCTCTACCAGATTATTGAGAGCTTCTTTGTAACCAGTGAAGTGCCTTGAGGCACCACTATCAATAAGCCAATTTCCCAGCGAGTCCAGGGGAGTAGTAGTAGATAGAGCAGCTGGTAGATAATATTCATCTTGCTTATTATCAACAATGTTGGATTCATACCTGGAATTTTTTGCCTTCTTGAATGGTTGTCCTCTTCCTTGATTTCTGGCACTTCTTTTACCTCTGCCATTCCTTTGATTGCTTTGAGAGGGATTTTGATCATCATCCCAGTGTGAGTCCCTTTTATCAAGGCACTCCCTTGCATAGTGACCCGTTTTATTGCAATTGTAACATCGTCCTTTTCTTGCACCCTTTGGTCCAGCCTTTCCTTTGAATTTAGCCCCATAATTGTTTCTTCTTTTAGTATGAGAAGAAAAGGCAAAGGGATGACCTTTAAGTATGGGTATTTCTTGCTCTTCCATCCTTGTTTCTTCTTGAATGCATATGGCCATTAATTCCTCAAATCCAGGAATTACGTTATTGTTGAGAAGAGTAGTCTTGAATATATACCATTCAGATGGTAGTCCTCCAAGAGTGGTGAGTGTCATTTCCCTGTTAGGAATTACTTCCCCAATAGATAGGAGATCGTTCTTGATCTTGGTGATTCTTAAGAAGTATGCTTGCATACTCTTATCTTTGCCCTTCTTAATTTCCTTAAGCTTATTTCTAAGAAACAAGACTTGATTTGCATAATTAACTTTAAATAAACTCACTAGTCTATCGTAGATTTCCTTGGAGGTGTTCAATTCAGAAACATAGGCCACCAAGTGTTTGTCGAGAGTCCCGGATGATCTTCTTTGCTTTGACTTCTCCTTTGGTCCATTTGTTCCTAGCAGCAGTGGATGTATTTGATGGAGGCTCAACAATTTCGCCTCTCTCATGGTCCAACACTTCTTGTTCTTCTAATGTTAGAACGAGAGACATCTTCCATCTGTGATAGTCAGACTTCTCACTGAGTTTGTCTTCAGCAGGGAAGTGTGTTGAGGACCCCATGATTTATTTCAAATAGCCTTGCCAACCTTCTCTTCGGTGATTGCTCTTGCTCTTGCTTGGGCTTTGTCTTCACTTCAGCTCTGATACCATGTTAAGTTATTGTATGTTCTATGCTTAGAGCAGTGTACTTATCTTTCTTATTATTATCCACAGATTAGCAATCACATGTACATTAAGTAAAGTGCAGATAGAACATTTAAAAGATCAACAGAAAACAAGCCAAGACAAGAGACACAAGATGTGGCGGCTAGCCAGGGACAAACCCCAATATGGGGAAACCCTTTGATCAAATCTTCTTTTATCTTCAATAATTCAGCAGAGAGAAATAGTACAAAGATCTGATTTATATCAGCAGTGATTCATTCACCGTGCACCAGTCCAAGACTTTGTCGTGCACTAGTCCAAGACTTCGCCGCGCATCAGTCCAAGACTTTGCCACGCACCAGTCCAAGATTTCGCCACGCACCAGTCGAAGACTTTGCCACGCATCAGTCCAAGACTTTGCCGTGCACCAGTCCAAGACTTCGCCGTGCACCAATCCAAGACTTCACCGTGCATCAGTCCAAGACTTCGCCGTGCACCAATCCAAGAAATCTGCGTCCTTTTCACACGTGTGAGAGAGAGAGCCTTTCTATGCAGGAGAGAGAAGAGACTCTTTTTCTACGCAGGAGAGAGAGATATGACGAGAAGTGAGTGACCAAATGAGGAGGAGTCATCCTGTATTTATATCCAAACGTTGAAGGTGAATAGATGTGTCTATTGGGTGTCTTAGCCTACATAAGTTGTTGGTCGACTTTGATAATTTGTCAATAATCAAAATAAATTCATATCTCCATAAATACTTATCGGCATCGGATGATCTTTTGATCAATCCTACACCTCTTGACGAGAGGAATCTAGGAAAATATTATCAGCCATGAATAAGGTGACCCAGATGGAGTTTGGCCCTAGTTGTCAGTTTTAACAATAAGTCAGTTGCCCTGATTTCTCAAGAGGTCAAGTACATGACTGCCAGTATGGTAGCATGCAAGGCTATTTGGCTTCGGAAATTCCTTGTTATGCTTTCTATTAGGAGCTGGATTTGGCTGTCATTCGTTGTGATAATCGTAGTTGTAGTAAACTCTCTAAGAATCCAGTATTCCATGAAAACTCGGAGCATTTTGAGATCAAGTACCACTTCATGAGAGATTGTGTGCAGAAGGGGACATTGAAGCTGCAATACATTCCCACGAATGAGCATATAACATACATCTTGACAAAAACCTTGATGAAGGGCAAATTTGTTTTCTTCAAGCATAAGTCACATGTTTTGCAGAACACCTTCCTTGCTAAGAATGAGTGTTGAGATTGTAGCTTGGAAGGTGATTTTGCATGGATTAGGTGCCATGACATGTAACGAGTCGCCTTAGTTATCTCCTATGGTAGTCAATTAATGAATTTCTTAAGTCAAGACTTTAAACAGCAATTTAATTTATTTTTTGGTGCTTTTTTTATAAAAGGGAAAATAAGTCAACAACAAAATGAGTTGCAACTATGATCTGAGATCTAATGTCAACCGTTGAGATTAGGGATTTTGCTTGAGATTAGGGTTTGATCTTTTTAATAGGAGGTTTGATCCAATGGTGAGACACAATTGATTGGAACAATTGGGATTCAGTGGAATGAAATATTTGACAACGAGAGTGAGAAAAGGTTAGATCGACCCAAGTTAGAGCGAGATCAGGCAAGTGAGATCAATAGAGGTCGAGTTCCTCAGAACAAGTAGGTTGAGTATTCTTTTGGGTCAAGAGGCCGATTTTTCCTTGTGTAGACAAGATTTGTTGGGTCGTGCGTGTGTGTCGTACAAGGGTTGAGTTATTGAGAGGTTCGATATCTTTTGTTGTGTATTTGTTGTAATGAATTCTTGTAAGACTATTGTAAAAAAATATTTCTCCTGAAGTTGAATAAAAAGCCCAACATTTGTCGGTTTTCCCCACACTAGGGTTTCCAGGGTATATCTGTGTTATTCTCTATTGCATGTGATTAATTTTTAGTATTTTTGCTTATGCTGGTTATTTGGTTAAAAGCCTAGAATATTTATTATTACAAATTAGCTTAGAAAGCATTGCTTATTTAAGATCTATGATTATTTGTCTATGTTGCTAGGAAACGTGGGTTCGGGGACGGGTACGGGGACAGGGACGGGGACGGGGACGTCATTTTCTGAAACAGGGTGCGTGGGTTCGTCGGGGGTATATATATATATATATATTATATTTTATAAATTATAATATAAGTGAATTTGTATATTTTTCAACTTTAAACAAGAAAACTAAAATACTTATGATTTAAACTTTAAATATTTAAACATGCACATCATTGAACATTGAACATTCACAATGAAATTTCAAAATTTCTAGTGTTATATCAAGTGCAAATTGGAGTTTACATATTAATAAGAATCATGATATATGTCCATTGTCATTCGACATTCAAAATTTGCCTTAAAGCATTTCCAAACAAAAACTAGGAAATTTTAAAATACTAAAATAAAAATAGCTAATAGTGAACAATGGCTTCCTCAAGCCAGGTCATCAACATCACTCATATCTTCAATTAGCATGCTCTCCAAGTAGGAATCACTCTCATCTTGAGGCTCTTTTTCATCCATAGCAACTAGAGGTAGCTCAATAAGGCCATCTGGTTGTATCTCCTCGCTCACACACATAGCATCATTTGTGTATTGGTCCCATCTCTTGAAAGGACCCTCCTTGTAACCAAGATCTTTTTGACATATGAGACAAAGTGTGTTATGAATGTACACTAAGTTCTTTGCCTTCTTTGAGCCCAACCTATTTCTCTTTACCGAATGGATAAAGGCATAAGTACTCAAATTCCTCTCGAAAGATGCAGAACTAGCTACTTGGAATGTTAGGGGAAGCCCATTAAATTAATTAAAAATTTAAAAATAAAAACTAAAATGAACTCCAAAGAACCCGATTTTGGGGTTCCAAGTACCCATCATTAGGGTTCTTCATACCTGTCAAGACAAAAGAACCCAAATTTTTTTAACGGAGAACCCGGTTCTTCTATTCATAGAAGAACCCGGTTCTTATGGGTTCTTCTCAGAAGCACCTGTACAAGAATCCAGTACTTGGATTCGAGAACCCCACCCCCGGGTTCGGGAACCCATGCAACATAGTTATTTGTTGAGACAATAAATTTGTAACTGGGTTTAAAGAAATTAACATCATCAACACAACTCATGGTTGGTGAATCAAAGAAAAGCATCGTAACACTTTGCGAGACAAATATCTTAAGCTTGAGGAAAGTTGGTTGTTGAGCAATATTGTTGGTCAAGGAATGCCTTGAGACACTCCAACACTGATAACTGCAACTGGATGGGAAACTTTGCTTCAGCCCCAAATACATGCTGAAAGGCGCTAAAACCCGTGGAACCCTTGGTAGTTGTATGATCAACCCATAAAGCATTTTTGATCTTACTATCCCAACTTCTGTTATTCTTGCCCACTATTTTCTTGATAATCGTCATAAGGTTCTTGTTACTCATTTCTGGTTGGCCATTTCCTTGGGGATAATAGTTTGAAGAGTGGGCTAGTACGATGCCATACTTACAACACATGGATGCAAGAGCCACGAAGTTAAAAGCCTTAGCAGCTTTTAGCACTATGGTTGTAATTTTGGTAGGGACCCAAATCTAGTGATAATGTGATCTTCAAGGAAATCAATAATTATTTGTTTATTGGCCTTTCTTGTAGGAATGGCCTCAACCCACTTTGTAAGTTAATCAGTGGTTGTAAGGGTGCACTTGTGACCGTCAACTAGAATTGTCTTTGAATTCCCCTATAAAATCAAGGCCCCATTGCTGAAATGGGGATTCAATAACTATACTCTTTAGCGGGAGGGCAGGTAGTTTCTTTTTACTAGTAAATAGTTGGCATGGTTGACAGGTTCTAACAAATTGTAGGGTATCACCAAAGATAGTAGGCTAGTGGTAACTTGCCCCAAGTATCTTATGAGTGGTAGTTCTGGTGGCATAATGCCCTCCACAAAATCTAGCATGAAACCCAATTAGTTTTTTAGCTTCTTCCTTGTTCACGCATTGGGGAATTATCCCACCAGGACTCATCCAACCAAGTCCATTTTGAGTCAAGCAATATTTAGTGCCTTTTAATCTCAAAGCTCCTCTTTTATTATCAATCAATCCAGGAAGGGTGAACATGTTCTTAAGATAGTATATGGTATCAAATTATAATTCTTCATCTTATAATCGATAGAAGTTGCACAAATTTGTTCCCCCTCACTCATTTGGAAAGCCTTAACGTTCTCCTGAATTAACATATCTGCCAAACCTTGGTCTTTGATGATTTTTTTAGGACATATATCAAGATCATATTCTTAGATTTTAGAAACCCACTTTTCGCTTGATCCCAAACAATCATTTTGAGTCAATACATCTTTTACATTCAGATATGGGACAAAGGCATGGATCTTGTTATATCCCACATATGTTTAGAAATGCTCAAGGGATTTAACAAAAGAATAAGCTTGCTTTTCAGTGAGTATATCTAACTTCAACATCTCGGAAAGGCTTGCTCATAAATGATATTGGTTTCTCGTTTCCCTCATTATCTTTTTGCATATATACCCCATTGATATTGAAATATTTGGAGGCCTACTAGGACTAGGGCTGAGATTATTCTTTGTTTAATTTACTCAAAGGACTTGGCCCTTTTCTCATCCCACATGTATGGAACGTCTTTCTTTAATAAGTCATTCATGGGTTTGACTATTTTGGTAAAATTTGGAATGAATCTTCTTATAAAGTTAATTTTGCCAAAGAATGATCGCAAAGCTTTCTTGTCTCTGGGAGGGACAATATTTTGATAGACTCGATTCTTTCCAGATCAACGCTAATTCCATCCTTCGAGACATTGTGTCCTAATAACTTACTTTGGTCAACACCCAAAGATTGAATTCTTAGGGTTCAACGATATGCCATACTTCCGACATTTTTCGAAAACCTTCCTAAGATGCTTGTAATGGTCGTGTCATTCTTGGAGGCCACATTCAAATCATCCTGATATATCTCCATAATTTTACCAATAACATCCCTAAAGAAAAAATCCATTGCTCTTTGAAACATAGATCCTGCATTTAATAAACTAAATAGCATTCTTAGATATTTGTAAGTTCCCCAAGGGGTAGTGAAGGTAGTTTTCAATTAATCTTCCTCTTTTACCATCACTTGGTTGTATCTCGAAAACCCATTTAACATGGACATAATATTAGATCCAGTGATTTTTTGTAATAGATTTTCCATGTTTGGCAAGGGATAATTGTCCTTGAGGCATGCCCAATTAAGATCCTTGATATCCACTAATATAACTAGTTTTCTTTCAGGTGACCACATGGTTAGTTATCCATGAAGAATTTCTTATGGGAGCAATGGTTTTGACATCCAACATCTTTTGAAGTTTCCTCTTTGTCCAAGGGGGCTAATTTGGGGCTTATATTCATCTAATTTTGTCTTATAGGCTTAGCCCCTTCTTCAAGAGGGATAGTATGTTGATTAATTTTTTGGCTATAGGCCTTCAAGTCTTGATATGACCAAGCGAGAACATCCTTAAACTCTTTAAGGAGTTTTTCTAGTTAAGTTCTCTCATCCTCCGACAGTCCTTTACCTATCTTAATCATTTGAGGGGAAGAATCAGAACCTAGATTTATTTCTATGATGTCAGGGGATTCCTCTACTTTCTTTTTGACCTTACTCCTATCACTTCGGTCAATTGTCTTCTCCATAGTTATCTCTTTTTCTGTGACTTCATGATTTTCTTCATCATTTTGATTATGTCTATCCTTTTGGAGAAAACCTACTATTTGCTTGTCATCTTCAAAAATAAGTCAATGCTCTTGATTATCGGGTATTGCATGCCTAAAGATGACACCCATGGTGAAGTCTCCTAGTTCAGTGATATCATCGCTTGGTGATTGTAATGTGGATGCAACCACTACTAGGGAATCAACCACAAAAATTTGTTCTCTCGGGACAACTTCAATGCCAAATGTTTCAAATTCTTCTATTGTATGTAATATGTGATTCTTGTATTTCTTGAGTTTTTCATTTTTGGCATTAAATGATCCCTTAACCTGAGATACGCTTTCAAATGTTGTATCCCTTTACTAAGTGCTATATCCAGGCCTAAAGTTAAGGCTCCATATTTGGCCATGTTTATGTAATCAAATGCCAACCTATAAGAAAACTAAATGTGCATTTGGGAGGGTGATATCAAAACTACACCTGCACTTGAAACTAACTTTGAGTATGCTCCATCGAAATAAATGGTCCATACTCCATTCGTCTTTGGTTCAAGGGTGGCAAACTTTTGAGAGATCCTCCATTCTCCACATCCATAGTCTTCTTCTAGGTCTTTGTTTGAGGTTACGAAGAGATGTTCAATTAAAGGTCGGGTTGATGGCTTCCTAAATATAATGGCATAGGAATTTTCTCCCATGGGGACCTTAATGTGGGACATTTCCATCTGGATGGTTCCACCAAGGGAAGATGCCCATTTTCTCGATAATAACATTACCTATGCATCATGACAGACAAGTTCTCTATGATTCCACACACTTCAACGGCTTTAGAATCAATCCCACACACATTCATGTATTTTGTTGAGATCTCCATGCCTAATTGCTTCATGATCCTTAATGGCATTATATTAGTTGACGATCATGAATCAAGCATGCAATCATGAGGAGGAAACCATTAATTTCAAGGGTTATAAATAATGGGCCCCTTATCAAATTGTCTAGTATATAAGACAATAGGTGGGTCAATATTAATTGCGCCTTGAATCTTGTGGGGCGATGCTTTTTTCAACTTCTTGTTCTATTGTGTTGATTTGGGAAATCATAGTACTATAGTTTTTCAATACAATAGGCTTTAAGTTTTCAAAACATCTCTTAAGGTCTGTGATAAAAGCAACATTAGAAACTAAAGGCCTTTTGAGTTCTGTTAGATCCAGCGCTAGAAGGTCAGAGATTTGAAGGGCTTCATCTTGACCATGTAGAACCGTTTTAGGTCTCTTGTCCCTTGTAGGGTAGGTAATTTCTCTAACCAATGCTTGGAGGTAAGTTGAAAGTACTAACTCAGAGTTGCAGGGAAGCGCTTCCCCCCCTTCGAACCCGCTCCCAATCCGCGCTTCGGGCGGGAGCGTGCTCCCGAGAAAGAAATTTGCACTCCATGACAATTTCGAGAGCGATATCGGGAGTGTCGCTCCTGGAAGGAAAATTACAGCTTGGGAGCGATTAGGGAGCGATCGCTCCCGAGTGTTAAATTTTCACTCTGGGACCGATTCAGGCGGAAAAAAAAATCGCGAACGCGAAAAAAAATCAATTTAAAAAAAAAATATGTTTCAAAAACACAATGGGGCAAAAAAAATTTCATTATCACTTGAATGAGTTGAGTAGAAGCTGGAGAGCAAGAGCAAAGGAGCGAGGAGAAGCGAGGAGCAAGGAGCAAGCCTGCAAAGAGGTAAGTAACTTAGTAATTTAGTTAGTTTAGTTAGTTTAATTTAGTTTATTAACTTTATTTAGTAAAAAAATCATGAATTTAAATTAAATTAATAAATTAAATTAATCAATCTTAATAAATTAAATTAATTTGCACATTCAAAAGCCTACAAATATCAAACATCATGGACCTAGCTATATTTCTTGGCATTTTCCTCTTCTTGGTCCCTTTTATGGTTATTATGGTGCTGGAGAGTAGGAAACGGAGGGGCCAAAATGAAGAGGGGGTTGAAAAAGCTGGAGAAAGTGGATTTGATGAAAACCTTGGTGAGGAGGAGCTGGAGGAGGGTGAACATGACTCTCAAAAAACTAAACAAGGCCAAACTCCATTGTGGAAATATGTTAACAAGCCTGAAGCAGGGAGAGGGGGTGGAACCACTAAATTTCATTGCCCCCATTGCAACAATGATTACACAGGGTCATACACCCGTGCCAGAAAACACCTCTGCGGGAAAAAGCCATGGGATGGAGACAAACAAATAGGAATCAAGGCTTGTCCAGCGGTGTCAGCAGCAGATAGAGCCAAATACATAAGGGAAGAGGAGGAAGCCTAATACAAATAAAAGAAATCAAGGGGTTTCTTTGAACCAAGCTCACAATCACAAGCATAAATAACTCCTTCAGCATCCTCCCAAGGCAGTGGATATGGAGGCACAGGGTCATCAACTTTAAGGCGTAGAACCATATCAGATTTCCTTTATGAGGGGTGTAGGAATGATGTGGATTCAAAGGTTTACAGGTTTCTCTATGCATGTGGGATACCATTCAATGTTCTTCGCTCACGTTATTGGCACGAAATGGTTTCTGCCATAAACGATGCCCCTAAAGGATACAAGAGCCCTGGGTATGACAAGGCAAGAACCGTTGGACTTGATCATGAAAAAGCAAAAATAGCACATACTTTGAATAGAATGACAAGTTCTTGGACTGACCATGGGGTGTCCATTGTATCTGATGGATGGACAAATGTAAAAGGCAAGCCATTGATAAGTGTTCTTGCTGTGTCTGTTAGTGGTGCCATCTTTCTAACTGCACATGATTACTCAGACAAGTTCAGGGCCGCCATCAACATTGCAGAAGCATTACTTGAAACAATTGACCGTATTGGGCCATACAATGTCATCCAAGTCATCACTGATAATGCTCCTAATTGTAAGGCAGCGGGAGCAATTATTGAGGATAAATACCCCAACATATTTTGGTCTGGATGTTTGGTTCACACATTGAACCTTCTGATGCATGATGTTGTCAAGAACAAAAATGCACAATACAAATGGATTGGTGATTTGTACAAGAAAGGCAAACAAATGATAAAATTTATTACAAATCATAGCAATACACATGGCCTTTTCCGCAGTCACTCGAGATTGGAGTTGTTGAAGATTGCGAAGACCAAAATTGGTAGCTATTACCTCACCTTTAGGCGCCTTTTGAAGGTAAGAGAGTCATTGGCTAGCATGGTATCAAGTCCACATTAGCAGGTATCAAAGAAAGGGCTACAAATGCAGCTGACAGGCGAGGTTTTGAACTGGTGGAGGAGGCTGCTCTTGATGGTCAGTTCTGGACAAGTGTGAGGCAAGTATTGGATTTCACCAAGCCCATTTATCACATGATTCGATTTGCAGGTACAGACAAACCAGTGATTGGCGAGGTGTATGAGCAGAAGGATACCATGTTGGGGCAAATAAAAGATATTGTTCATAACAAAGATCCCGACTTGTACAAACTGATTCACGATTGTGTGTGTGAATATTGGAATAGACTTAATCTTCCACTATATTGCTTGGCGTATATCCTTATGCCGAAATACTACTCTATATCTTGTTGGGCCAACCTGCACCAGGGGGTGGGATTAGGACCAAACCCCATTTAGATGCAGAGGTAACTAGTGGATATTTGCAAGCATTAGAAAAGTTGATACCTGACAGGGAGGAATGTGCAGTTGTGCGCCTTGAAATAGGCAAATACTTCAGTGGCAATGGTTTGTTTGGTAACTTCCATGCAATGGAAGACAAAGATAGATTTGATTCTCTCCATGGTGGGAAACATATGGCGGCTAGGGACTTTTGCCAAAATTGGCAAAAAAATTTCTTTCACAAGTTGTAAATACTTCTTTTGCAGAGAGGTGTTGGAGCACCTACAACTACATACATAATGTGAAAAGAAATAGACTCAATGAAATTCGAGCAGAAAGTTTGGTTTATGTGCACTACAACTTGAGGTTGTTGAGTCATTACTGTGATCAGGCTTATGAGGATCCCACATATAAAATTTGGGACAATCACCTAGACGATGACAATTTGGAGGATGGCATTGTACATCTTGAAGAACTGGAAGATGAACTTATAAGGGATGAAGATGAAGCAGCTGCAGCAGCCATGCCACCTCCACCTCCACCATCCAGTAGCAGTGCTCGAGTACTGAGTCTTGTTCCTTTGTTGTCGCCACCTCCATCTACACCCTCACGTGGAGGGCATGTGCCTTCTAGTTTTGGTCGTCGGTCTGTGTGAGAGACTCCTAGAAGATCACCACGACCTGCTTATACTCCTTGAGACTCTCGTGGCAAGGGCCACATGTAGATTTACAGTTTACTTGTCTTTTCTAGTTTCTAAATAGTTTTCATAACTGTTGAGTTTTGAGTCCTTGACTCTTGACTCTTTCATATCATAATGATATTTTTTGTAAACAATATATGACTGTGATAATGAAAATTTGAAGTTGGCAATTATAACTCAGTGGTAATGATTGTGAATTATGAATATGATGCTTCGTGAAAGACTAAAGTTGTTTCATTTCATTTCATTATTCATGTTTCATTTTATAACATTTCATTTCATGTTAACAGTTAGAAGTTAGGACTTACAATATATTATTTCTTGTAATGGTTAAACTTAGCTTACAAGTACAACTTTGGCGATCAATGATGATAAATGTTATATATTGAATTTTCAATTTTGAAAGCTTGAAGTTGAAACATTAAGATTGAATTTGATGAATCATGATTCACGAGACTCAATATGTTGCAGGGGTAATATGTATGTTACTAACTTGTGGACATGGTTGATGAAGATTATAACTTCTAGATGATTGATGTGATATGGTTCAATGATCAATCTATGTTTTTTATATCTAATTCATCATTCTACATGTTTTTGTCGACATATATGTATCAAAAATTAAAAAATATAAAAAATATATATATTTTTAAAAAATCGCTCCGAGATTCGCTCCCAAACCAGGAGCTTCTGAAAATGTCGCTCCCGCTCCCCGCTTTCGCTCCCGCTCCCAAGTAACATTGTACTAACTCATCAAGGGGTTTTTGTTTCTTTGGTATCAAGGAAACTATGCTATTGAACCTTTGGTTATATTCCCTGATGATTTCAAGGTAATCTTTCTTCACCAAGAGGAAATCTCTATATAACTCAACGATGTTTCTTTCTATAATCCACCTAAAGGTGAAAGCTTTGGCTAGATCAATCCATGAATCAATAGATTTCTCAGGAAGGGATATGAACCATTTTTGGGAGTTATCTTTTAATGATAGGGAAAACAAGGTCATAACCACATCATCCTCAACCTCCTTACGTAGCTAAGAACAACAAGCTAGTTGAAACTCCTTTATATGATTTTTAGGGTCCTCGGATTTTTTACCATGAAAACGTTGTAACCATTTATAGCCCTATGGGCAAAGGGTGGGGGTATCCCAAAATCTTTTCAAAGTTCAAAGGGGCCATGGAGTACTACATCCAAGGTCTAATTCCCTTCCTCGTGTTTAATCTATCCATGACAGGAGTGCTAGAGGCTCATCAGTTCTTTGGTGATAAGTCAAGAGTGTTTGAGTACCTACTTCCATGGTTATATTGTCACCAAAAGAGAGGTTATATTGTCAGAGTAAATACTCCCTTCAAAAAGGAATGAAGCTTAATCTTCAGATACAAAGGAGGTTGACTCAAATCCTCCCCCGCTATGACGCTAGAAGATGTTGCCTCAAAATCTATCATGTCTTGACATATGCCTCACAACACGAAGGATAGACCAAGGGACAACACTAGGAGGTGGAGGCCCACTATCACCAAAACCACCACCTCCTGTTGTTTAGTAGATTTCCACCACAAGGTTGGCTTCCCTATGTAGGTCACTTAATGGATATTCAAGTCTAAGGCTTGAAGGTGACAAGGATAGGGTAAGGAAAGACAATCGGCTTAAGGATAAGGCTCAGATCAACAAGGACAAGGTGAAGCGTGCCCTCCAAAGACCTATCTAGGGCACAAGTGACCTATGGCTTAATAACCAAGCAAGGAGAAATGCATACAAATGTACGCATGGCCAATTAAAGGCTTGACAAGATGAATATGATCAATATTAGGAGCAACAAACCTTCAAAAGACCCCAAGTTGAATGCTAGGCTAGATTAAGGTTTGCCCAGGGCTTGTGACGTCAACCCTAAAATGGAAGAATTCACCATAGGAAAAGGATAATTTTGAGGCAATGAGTTACAAACCATGTATATAATCCCTCCACAAGGCAACACACTTAACCTAGTTGAATTTAGCCCTAGCCCTATAGCAAAAGCTTCCCTTAAAGGGCTGAAATTTTGAGAGAAGGGGGGAAATCTAGGCTTATGAAGGTTTTTATGGTGTGATCACCTATGTGGAAGGGTCAGTGCTTGATCTTAGGTGGAGTTCAAAGTGAGATCTACTTTTGGAAGAATAAAACCCTATAATGGAGTAAGTGAGTTTGAAAAACCGTAGCTATCATTTTCTATGGGGATAAAGCCATTGAAGAGAGCCTAACATGAGGATTCTTTCAAGGGATTATCATAGATTCTTAATGATAGATAAAAACACTAACATCAACCATTCCATTCAATAGCCATAAAAAGATATTCAACAATATAGAATACATGAATCAATCCTTTATTAACCCAAAATGATGTCTCCAAAGCAAGTGTTATGAATAAAAATACATGTATAAATAATGTAAATAACAATAATAATGATTAATGATTAATTAACTAATAATTAGTACTGAAGATGCATGTCTCTAAGGACATGATTGTTTGTGAAGAGGTACCTGCCTAGGTATATAAGTAGGCCCTCACCCTCATTGTAATCATCATCTCATATATTTTGTACATTTCTATATAATATATTATCTGTCCCATAATGGACATTCTTATATACCAGATCTTCTGAATATTCTGCTGCGTATACGAACTTTGTTCGTAACATTGGTATCAGAGTTGTTCGATCCTCTGACCACTCAATCACTGCGTAGAGCTATCTTGATTTGGCCTTTGGTCATCGAACTTTCGTCAACCTTCTTGTTGTCGTGATTTGAACGTTTCGCTATGCAATTGAAGCATCAAAATCGATAGCTTGTAGGCTTGAATGTAAAAATACACAAGACGTATTTGTAATAATAATTTATTATATATAAAAAATGTATAAGTGATGAATGTTACAATGAGGACCTGCATATATATACCTAAGCAGTGTCCTTTCATGACTGGGCATGCCTTTTAGACATCCCTTTTCACTCAATGACTATTTAACATAACCAATATTTGATTATTTAATATTTACATTAATTTTATTTGTTTTACTTACTATGAATTATATTCATAACATAACCCCTTCCTTCGGAAGCTTTGTCCTCAAAGCTTTAATGCTGTGGATTTTCTTCACTTCGTGTCTATTGTCTCAATGTATATAATTTGGCCATTCTCTCGTCATGTAGCTCATCAGTGATATTCCTTTGGATTTTTTTATTTTTATTTTTTATACAACTCTAATTTTTTTTTATAACTCTAGATTTTTTTTTAATAACTCTTTTTTTCCTTCTTTTTTTTAAACTCTAACTACTACTACTACTATTATTATTATTATTTTAATAATTTAATTAACTAAACTATGTTAAATGTAACTATATAAATTAAAGTTAAAAATATTAATTTAACCCTCACGCCAAATTTCCGTCCAAAACGTTGTGGAATTCCATTTGAAACGCTGTGGATGGTCTATAATATGAATAGATTAAATGCTATCCCAGTTGTCGACACATACTTAGCCTAGTGTACAAAAACTTCACAAATGCTTCTACAATATATCCTGGAGCCCCATAAATGTGCACTTCTTTTCTTTCATTCCCTTCCAGCATTGCACGAAATGCATTTGAATTTCTCGCCAGAGTAAGGGAGTGAAGTCCCACTTTCTCAAAAATTCAACCTCTTCGTTCGAATTTTGAAGAGCTTTCAACTTAGATGAATTTTTCGTTCATTGGTTTTCAAGCTCTTGTTTTAACTCGTTGAAACGAGTCCACGTATGATTAAAACAATTAGCACATGCACAATTAACCCCTAGCACAAAATCACAAAGTTTGCACAAGTCTGATTTGGTTTAGAATCGACACCATGTGCCATGCCAGGTTGTGGATTCTGCACCAAATTGACACCATGTGCCATGCTAGGCTGTGGATTCTACACCAAATTGACACCATGTGCCATGCCACGCTGTGGATTTTGCACTAAATTGACATAGTGTGCCACATTGGGCTATGGATTTTGCATTTTTTTAATGCAAGACAAATCGATAAAAAAATCTTTTGGATAAATTGAGCAAATTGCCTGAGAACGAAGCAACAGGTGCCATAAAATGCTAGCTATGGCCAAAACGAAACTACAGAAGCAATGAACTAGCACCGAGGCACCTTGCAGAGCAATTCATGCAGCGATCCAAGAAGAAGTTGCCAAGATACTGTGAATATGTGTTACCCAACCGCTATCTCTGAACAAAACAAATCGCCCATCGGGTGAAAAGTTAACTTGGCAAGCATATCCTGCTGCAATATGCCCTGCAAACCTCGTCTTATGGAAAAAGGTTGGATCTACTATGTCGAGACTATTACCTAATATGATAATCTTATTTAAATTGGCAGGCGTGCTGTTTGCATTCAAAACAATTCTCAGTGAGAAAATTTGCGCAGTGAGGCATGATAAATAGCGTTGGTCTATCCACTGTCCATTTGCAATTTTCATTAACAGAGAGACAAGTACAGCCGAGGGCATTTATGGCAATTTCTTCAAATGAAGACAGAAGCGGATCGTACACAACAATATCATTAATCCATTCAAATTTCTCCCTCATTAAAATGGCAAAAGCCAACTCCATGCAACTACACTCTACCTCATACTGTCTCCCATAATATTCTTCGATAGACTCCAGCCCTCCAAGGCCATAGAGAGCTAGTTGTAACTGTAATATTCTTCGATAGGCTCCAACCCTCCATGTATGCACCCACATCTTCGAAATATAACAATGATCATTGGTTGCTTGGCATCCTTGGGAGGATCAATCCAAGACCTCCCTTGGTAGTCCCTCTCCTCCTTGCCATGGAAAGTAGTCTTAACTACAATCTCAACCTTCTCACCCTTCTTCTCAGCATGTTCCTGAGCATACTTCTTCTGCTCCTCAGTCAATTCAGTTTGCAAACCCTCCTTCTGACCAGCCCAAGGGCTTTTCCTATTCTTCTTCAGCCACTCTTCCGTTGAAGGATTATCAACTTCCCCTCCAACTTCTTTTTCCACCTCCTCGTTGTCGTCCTTCTGTATCATTTTTTTCTCAAGTTTCTACTTCTTATGCTCACGTTTAGGTGAATCATACACAGATGCCCCATCGTTTTTCTTCAAAGACTCTAAATCACCAACAATATGACTACCCAAAGACGCAGAAGGGTTGGCAACGTAACCATACCTATGAAAAGTATTGTATTGCTCATCGAACATGAAGGGTTCGATGGTCGAATCCTCCACAAAACCGAGCTTGTGGTTTCTCATGCCTTGAGCGATCCCATCCTTGGCGTAGGGATGAGCACGGCCGTAAAGCGAAGTCCAGAGCTGATCATAACTTGGATTGAACGTCACACTGTGTTGCGTAGGGTCGATGGGCTCGCTGTAATTTTTTTTTTTCTCGGAGCCTGGAATTGTACATGGAGGTAACGCCGAAGATGAAAGAGAGTTCCGCATAATACCACTAGAATGTGAAACAATGGAACCTTAAGAGGGACTTGCCGCTGCCAGAGTGTGAGCACTCGAGACTGAAAGAGGAACATGCCCACCGTAATTACTCTTATTCTTTCCAACAACATCCATTTTGTATGACAGAGGCACCTGTGAACTTTGAGACAACAACATGCTATTTGAAGCCATAGAATCTCCAACTCTTGGTCTTTCTGATGCACTGACAAATCGTGACAACAATGGAACAATTTGAATGGGTACAACAGGAACAACAGGTCTTGTGCCTGCAGGTATCAATGGAGCACTTGATGTCCTTGATATGCCTTCATCATAACATTGAACATTATAATCATCTACTGCTTCATCTTCTTTCTTTTCTTCACTGTCGTTATCATCATCTTATTTCTTTTCTTCACTGCCATTAGCATCTCCCTTACTATCGATTTCCTTTCGACATGCTTTAACTTCTGCACATGATTTTTCTAATCGCTAAAATACTTCTTGAATTTTATTAAACTGCTCAACGCAATCAAGACGTGAACGTAATGGCCCATTGTGTGGCGAACAACGTTCAAAGACCCGCATGATTATATTGTGCGCCATGGCTCTGATACCACTGAAGCATCAAAATTGATAGCTTTTAGGCTTGAATGTAAAAATACATGAGAGGTATTTGTAATAATAATTTATTATATATAAAAAATGTATAAGTGATGAATGTTACAATGAGGACCCGCATATATATACCTAAGTAGTGTCCTTTCGTGACTGGGCATGTCTTTTAGACATGCCTTTTCACTCAACTTAATGACTATTTAACATAACCAATATTTGATTATTTAATATTTACATTAATTTTATTTATTTTACTTGTTATGAATTATATTCATAACAACAATTTTTGGAGATTCTCCAATTTTGCCATCAGGGCCTTGGTAGAAAAAATAGGTGACCTCTATTTATATGAGGTCTATCTCAACTATTTTTTGACTAATGAAGCCCTAAGACAAGTTTGACATAAGAAAACTTGGGTTACAAGCCAACCCACTAGCTAAGTGACAAAATAAGCAATAAATGCCCATACATGAGCCATAGCTTCTAGAAATGTCGATGTCATGCTCTTTTAGGGCTTCAAATGCCATGTCATGGTGTGATGATGTGTGAAAAAGTGTCATGGGGCTAGAGTCATCCAAAATTTGAGGAAATCTGCTCAAATCCACCTCAAATCCTCCTCTCGGGTCCGAAGTCCAACTGGGTTGCCATCATTTCACCTCAATGGGTCTTCAACTGTCAAAATGAGGCCTCCTTTCTCTAGCATTAGGGTTTCTCTAGGTGCAACATGCCCTCCCATGACTCTCAATCAGAGACCACCATCCTCGTTTGGGCTCTGAATCAAGTACTTCCCATTAGGTAGTGTCAAGACTAGCCTAGGGGGTATGCTAGGTCCAGTAGTGTCATCATGAAGAATCTTCTATGCGAGGTCAATGTAGAGTCTAGACCAACATCCTAGGTCCTAAGGGTGTCTTGGGACATGTAACAAATCCTCATGTTGTCAGAAAGCTCAACTCTCTCAACACTACATGTGCTAAGCCATATATCTCTCTAAAGGGGCATGGGTACTTGTGGAGTGGGTGCCTTCAAGGCATGGGTTGCAATGGACCACCTGAGAAAACATCATGAACTCAAGTAAAAGCAACCATCCATCAAAGACTAAGATCATATATGCATCTAAGTGGACCAAATTTGAATGTTAAGGGCATGTTAATACTTCAAACAAGGATCACCTTCTGATATCTAACTAGACCAAGTCCTGTAAAAGTGTTCCCTATCTTGATAGAGGTGGTTAATGGCCATCCCTATTAGGTGCTTCTAGCCCTCAAGGGGAAGTGACAGTTCCAAGGTCCACCCCTCAATTAATAGGTGTTAGTGTACATGTATGATAATGGTGGGGAAAAGGCTTCCTTACCAAGTGCCATGGTCAGAGGTACCAACTGATGGGGTGTCCACATTCTGAGTGTATGAATCTAAAGGTGGGAGGCATCAGTTACCCTGCTCAGCTTGCTTTTTCCACCACTTTTGTGCGCCTTTTACTTCTTCTTGATAGTGCTTTGTATCACTACATATAGCTGAAGAGTGATAGCTTGCTCTTTATGATGTAACATTTATATTACCCCTTAAGATGAGACAGTTTATCTCTCATCTTTCCTTTTGATGTGAAAGAGCATCATGTGCTCAGGAACCGGGTGACGGCTAATGAAGAGGGTAGTGCTCATGCTAGGCCTTTGCCCATGTGCAAATTTATCTCATGGCCATCTTTTGCATTTTTTATTTTCTTCTCTTTCTTTTGTTGTGGCCATGATATACTTTTCCATTGTGTTAGCTTCATCAACCTCCAGGGCAATAGTTTTCCAGCCCTACTCAAGGAGGGTGGACATGAGGGTGCCAAATCCCAAAGAACCAATGACAAGTTAGACCTGAAGAACAGATGTGGTATATGGGGTTTGTAATATGTGATGGAAAGTGTCAAGTATGGTTTAAAGGGAAAATGAACATGCTATCTCAATCATGGCTTTACAAGTAGTGCCCCTCATATAACCCTAAGGCCTTGAGGGAGGTCTCACTCGACTAGGGTTAAAGATTATCCCGTGTTAAGGGGAGAGAACAGATTTACAGTTAAGATTAGTCAATCTTCCAGCTCACCCCTTTGTTCATACTAAATGCCCAAAATAAACAAGAAGAAGCATCTGATAGCAAAATGATCAAAATACCTTTTGAATAGCAGCCCACCTTCATCAAAGTGGTAATGCCGGATGGTGAGAAGCATGTGGTTGATGCAAATGGCGGAGGCACATAGCATACCATCGTCAAATAGCAGCTGTCAGGGGCTGCTGCTTGACTCTCTGTCCTGCTCGCTGTCAAATGTAGGATAAAAGTTCTCCCATGGGGTTAGCCATTTTGGTGGGTAACAGGTCCAAGGCTTATCAAGAGGTTTGCCTGTTGATTTTTGCATTTTCTCCAAAAATTACGGACCTGTTTAAAAACAGGTCAGCAAACATTTTTACAAATTAACCCTCCTAACATAATTGGTCAGAATATTTTTAGTACATCAAAATTGACTAATTATATGCCATATCTAACTCAAGTTCAAGTGTCTCTTGCTTGCTGGTAGTGTTACTTGTAAAACTTGTCAAAACAGGGCAACAAGCAATTTTATACAGTAACTCATTTAACCAGCTGACAAATTATACAAAGAAGCATATATTTGGTTAGTATATTTCGTGTACATTAATTTTAATTACTTATTTGCTATATTCTGTTATTATTTGATGTACTTCTTTCTGTTTAATTCATCCTCAAATACTGCAGCAGCATGCAAATCAATTACAGAAGTGTTTGGTGCAAGGTATAATTCTATGAATCTACAGTTTGTCCAATTTAATCTTTGCACAGCTAATTGCTTGGAAGGAAGTTACCACAAACATGAATGTGGCAATAATTTGGCTGGAGATGCAACGGATTTTCAAAACTCGAGGGTTTGTTTGGGGATTCACCTGAATAATTCTTCTGAAAATAAATAGGCATACAAACCTACAATTAATATCAGGTTCTTTTGGTTTTAGAGATGACCAAAAACCACTGATTAAATATGACCATAGGATGTTTGTTAGGATTAACAATTTTCAATTTTAGAGTTGCATTTCAATACCTTGAAGGTTATATTAGTAGCTGGAACAACTTTCTATCTACCCAGGGGATTTTAACTCCAATACCTCTAAAAGAGAATATCCAGTCTGCTGGTAAGGTTTTATGGTTTTTTTGCTATTCAATTTGGTACATCTGAATTTAAGTCAATGGTTAGTGATAAATCTAGTTTTACTGTGTCTTTGAACAATTATTCCTTGCGAGTGATTACATTTATTGTTTAAAAATCTGCTCTAAACAAGGGAGTGATTATACCACCCATTAGAAGTTTTTAATGATATAGCAGATTGATCATATTTGGAGTCTTTGGTATCTTAATGAAGTACTGGATTATATTACATTTTATTCTCTTGTAAAACTTATTTCGTTGTTTATGCTAGTAGTCTGGGAGTGGTGACAGTAGAAGATGTTAGTTGGTCCTAGTCAGAAAATAGAGGACTTCATGCTAGAGTTGGACTTGTGAAGAAAGTTCAACTTTAATTGGAATCTACGATAACCTTTTTTATGGCATTTCTTGTGTTTGATCTCAGTTTGTGCAAAACTTATTGTGCATTTGACAATGACTCTTATATTTTTTTTACAAAACTCGTACAAATCTTATGGGTGCTAGTTATAACTTATAGGTCATCATGTTAAGCAATTATTTTTCTCCACCCATGAATTGGCTTGTCTTGTATACTCAACCAACTACGTCTGGGGGGTCGATAAATGATTATGCGTTTATGTTTTTCATTGATTATTCGCCCTGTGAAGGTATTAAGATAGACCGGCCACTGATAGTCAAAAGATGATAATTTGCAGATTTTGCAATGCCTTACTGTGCAAGGCTTGAGTTCCTCTGGTAGTGGTGGACTTGGTACAGAAGGAAGCACCAGCAGCAGTGTTTCCAGAGCTCTATTGAAGGAAAGGTTAGTTCCCAATTAGTATCTTTCCTTTCCATTGGGTTGAATCTTCACAATTTTCTTCACTGCTTGCCACTGGTATAATTGTTAAAAGGGGCAAAGATTTTCATGGCTACTTTCTTGGATGTTATTGCCATGATATTAATCCTTACTCCTGTGAATTTGCATTTGCCCACACTCATGTTGATGAAAATTTTGCACTGAATGTAAGCATCTTTGTTCCATAGATTAACTTGCCTTGTGAACATTTTAATAAATGTCGGCCACGAAGCATCTTTGCCCCATAGGCCAGTTGGCCCTGCTGACATTCTAATAAACGTCTGTCTCCAGAAAAGAAAACTCTAAAAAACAAGAATGATCAAGTATAGGGTGGATTTTGCGTGCTCACTATATGCTATCGGCATCTATCGTTGAGCTATTCATACCGCAATGTCTCTGTTTGTTTGGTCATGTGCACAGCAGCTAGATGAATTCTTTGATGTTTATTTTATGAAGGTTTAAAGCGTTTAATATGCAATTTGAAGAGCTTCACCAACGGCAAACTCAATGGACTGTTCCCGACAATGAGCTGCGTGAGTCTCTACGTTTGGCAGTGGCTGAGGTTCTCTTACCAGCTTATCGTCAATTTGTTAAACGCTTTGGGTATACGTCTTTTCCCTTGAATATAGATTCGATATTGAAATTGATTGTGTTGATTTCAAATTTTATAAATGGAAAATGCCATAGACATTTGCATAACCTTGATTTAAAATGCATGGTTCTAATTTCATTTAAGATTTGATTTCAGATCTTTGATAGACAACGGAAAAAATCCCCAGAAGTACATAAAATATACTCCCGAAGATTTGGATAGGATGCTAAGTGAATTCTTTGAAGGAAAACCAAGGGGAGATCCAAGACGGTAGGTGGAATTCTTGAATTTTTGTATATTTACATGACATTTCTATGTAAATTATGTGGTGTAATTTGAACACCCCTTGTAATATTTTTCCATGTTCAAAATGCAAGGTGGTAACTCTAGCTGAATCTCTAACCAATATTCATACATTAATTAAGAGCCGACTTAGTTGCATGTATTTTTCCGTTGGTTCTGATCAAATTATTCATAAATAAAGCCTGATTCGAGTAGCGTGAATAGCTTGGCAGAGTAATATTATAAATCATGTTGTGATGCATATGGTTCGAGGATAATGTGTCCATCCCTTTTTATTATGTATATTTGCAGCCCAAGATGTTCCTGTTTTCTGTGTTCTATTTATTTTATTCGTTGTTTCACGAGCCACATCTACTAGTGGACGATTTCTTTAGATGATGGTTACAATGCGGCTTTGTTAGAAACTAGTGGGTGCTTCTTAGTCCAATTTTACAAATGACACTTTTTCTTTGTTCTCTTTCAAGATGTTTAATTAGCGCAATGATCGAAACTATTCCCTATGCATATACATTTGATCTAGAAAATCATAGATAATTTTAGAGTGAACTAAATGTGTCTCATTAGTAATTTATGGAAGGATAACTACTTAGATCTGTGCACTTGATTTCTAAAATAATGAGTTAGCTGATTATCTAAAACAAGTGTGGTCATGAAGGAAACGAAACCTGTTTAGTATCATACATAATGAAATAATGGAATCTTACCTTGTATTACGGCATTGCCAAATGACCTGAATACTAAGCTGCAGAAAATGCGTAATTGGACTCTATTAGTACCGAAAATGCCTAATTGTGCCATGTCCCAAATGTCTAATTGCGCCATGTCCTAGTACCTGAAATGCGTATAACACCGAAATGAGTATGAAACGGGTTGGAAACACTGTCAACCATACCATATTGCATTTTTTCAAATCTGGAAACGCCATACGCTATGGATGGTGGTGGCGTTTCCAAGTCGTTTCAGCCATTTCTACTGATGTTTCAGACACGTTTTTGGAAGTTTCCTGCCCACCGAAGTCCGATCGGGGCATAGGTGTCTTAACGATTTCCAATGACGTTTCCACGGGCAGTTTTTTCAAAGTTTCTGGGTCCACCCATCGAAGTCCCTGAGAAGGGCATGGGATCACAGGAAAATATAGCTATTCATGCCAATGATCTTTTAAGATAAAACAGAGATAGGGGATTGACATTTGAGGAGTTTGTCAATTTAGTAATTAATGGTAATATTGAATTCTTAAAGTAAAAGTTGACATTCTTCTTTATCTTAACTTTTTAACATTCCCATTAATTATTTCAGTATGTCTAACCTCTCTGTTATTCTTGTGGATTCTAACTTATATGACTATCGAAGTTTATCTATGCATGAAGTAATATGGATTCTAACTTATATGACTGTCGGAGTTTATCTATGCATGAAGTAAATTGGTTGTAGGACGCTATTCAAAGACAAGTATGCTCCAAACTCGGCTCAAACTAAGGGATAATTTTCATTTACCATAGAATTTGTTAAGGATGATTTAGTGAACTCCTATTGTGTTACCGCTTGATATATCAAAAGCATGACCTTCAAAGCTTAGGATACATTTAGCATTGTAAATGAATAATTTCACGAGAGCAAATCCGTAATGTCTCTCTAAGGTCTTAAGGGAGGCACATCCTTTGCATAACTGGATGTTCAGAATTACAAGATGAATTGCCAAGCGGGCATAAGAAGATGGTGATCGAAAACCTTTACGCTCACCAGAAGATGGTGATCGAACACATTTACGATCAGATGTTTCGTGAGTCATGAAGAACGCATCTTTGGTTGTTTTTTGAAGCCATAATTTTAGTTTGTTCGAGTATCATGGTCATATTGTTACATGAAGAGTTGGGGAGTCACGTTGTCTATGAATCTTGTTTATAAAACAATACATGGTATTATGTTAAAAGCACATATGCTACGCGTGGTGTCTGGTGCCTCTGAAATGGAGAGAGAGCACACTTGATTATGATGAACAAATTGAGAAATTTCAGATATTATCAATAATATAAAATTAATAAGAGAGCTATAAGTACTTTGTCATGTTACAAGTGATAATGCATGCAAGTTTTCTTTTTTATTCTGCTTAGATCATTTCATGCTAATATCCACGATGATAGTGGTTTGTTATTTTTTATCATTATCATATGAAATGTTTGTTGTATGGCTCCTACGTTTTATCCCAATGTTGTGTGTTATATCCCAATGTTGTGTGTTATAAAAGTGTATGACATTATCATATGAAATGTTTGTTGTATTGCTCCTACGTTTCATCCCAATGTTGTGTTTTATAAAAGTTACGTTTCATGCCAATGTTGTGTTTTATAAAAGTTAATGAAAATGGTGCATGGAATAGAAAATAAGTTGATTGACCGCTTTGCCCCGGGAAGCATACATATTAAATTTCAAGTTGTGTCGGTCTCCTAATTTTATCTCAATGTTTTGTATTATAAAGTATACGGAATAAGATTCTTTTCATGATTAAGAAAATAAGTTAAGTGCTTTTTCCTTTTAAGATGTAAAGGTGACATTATTAAAAGGACAAAATGTTTATAAAGAGTTTAATGTATTTTTATTTGGGCTGGTATTAAAGAGTTTAGTTTCTTATTAAAAAACTTAAGAATATTTTTATTTGTGGTTATCTACCTCTTTTCAAAGATCTTGAGAAGAGAGAAGGTAAACTTTCCTCCAAATAATTAATTTATAATTGGTTATATGATAAAATGAAAAAAAATATATAATTGTTGATTACCTTTTCCCTTAAATAAGAGAGAGGTTAGAGAGAGGTTAGAGGTTAGGGCTAATTCCTTGTATAAGTGGATATTTGTTTCTTTCTCATATTCTCTTCGATCTTTCCGGAAGGATGAGATGTAAATTTCGGATTTTGGTGAAAAAAAATAGAAATCTCAAATGGATGAGGATGAACATATCACATTCATTGGAAGGGTCTACACCATTTCCTTGTTCTTTTTCCGTATCATCATATTCCATTTCCACAATCTCTTAGGTCTCCTATTTCTATGTTTTCCCTTTATACTCTTATATCTTTCTATTTCTATTATGTCTTTTTACTTCTATATTTTCCTTTTATGTTCTTCTCCTTTTTTTGCTTTGTTTTCCTTTTCTTTCAAAAAAAGAAAAAGAAAGCAAGTAATTTTATTGCATAGAGGAACAAAATTACATATGTATATGTTTTTGGCATTCATCTGGTTAATAGTTTAGTATTCCTTTCAAAAAGAAAAGAATTAGGGGACCTAATTAGTTGGCAAAAAAAGAGAGTATACACCAGTGAACAAATTTAGAGGAAAAAAGTATTTGGCTATATAACTGAGTTTTGGGACGTAGCCTCCCAAGGGATTGGGAGACAAGATCCACTGATTTTCTTGGTCCAAAGTATTGATTAAAGCATTGTGAAGAGAGCTTGTATAATTTAATCATTGTGGTGCATAATATTTGCCTATCCTAACCTCTTTCTAAGACAACCATTGTCCTTACCATTAACAACGTCTCCTTGTCGTATTTGATTTAAGAATTAGTAGTCTCCTTTATTCAGAGTTTGAATTAAGGGATTTAGAATTATATGGCTATTGTTGCTTCTAATCTATGGACCCCTTTCAATAAGGACGGGAGTCATTTCCAACTTTCCAAGGTAGTAAATTACTTAATGAGAGGGAAAGTGTTGAGAATAGCTTTCTAGATAATTGCGCCATTTTGAGACCTTTTATTGGGATTTTGTATCCAAACAAGAAGGATTCGTGTGGAAAGTATTTCGCCCGAATAACATGGACCCTGAAATTTGATCCTTGAAGTAATCCCCTTGAATTATTCACTGTCAGAGCCTTAGTAAAGGGGAATACATATTTCAAATCCCAACCTTGTTATCTTTGGGAGTGTTGAACTTTCTCCATGAGGTCAAGACAAGGGAATTGTTTCCTTGGCTTGAAAGCCAAACTGGATAAACTTGAATGAGAGTTGTCTAATTTTATTTATAATACCTTTCGGAACCCATATCATGGTAATCCACTAAACAAGGATGGCTTCTAAAATAGCTTTGACTAGGACCAATCTTCTTGCTTTAGAAATTGTTAGTATATTTAGAGACTCGGGAGTTAAGTTTAACTTGGTTTAATGTGTTATTAGGTAGAAGGGTGTTTCTTTAGTATGTATAATTTGAATTAATCCAAAATTCATGCCTATTAAATAGACATATAGTAATTTGATGGTTCATATTCTTCTTGATATTAACAATTATTGATATGTGGTTTAACGTTTAATTGGTCCATGATCTCCATTTAAAGAGCATGGAGGGTAATTGTTGATGATTTTCTTTTTGCATTAAGAAAATTGTTTCAAATGGGCATGTTGGTTGGGGTCATGGATTGTTGTCCTCTTAGAAGGTTTTAACCATGTAAAAATACAGGTTTAATGATTTTCGACCATGTGTGCATGGTTATTGAAGGTGTTCATCTCGTATGGATATCTTATTTCCCTGAACATGTTATTAAAACCCACTTGAATAGATCTTGTGTTCATGTTCTACATTTCCAAGATTTACTATTTTCTTACATTTTTGGCTCAAATAGACTATTTCATTGTGTTCTAAACATTACTTTCTTCTTTCCTTCTTTCTTTTTCTTTTTCTTTTTTATTTTTGTGTTGTTTGCCTTAGTTCTTCTAGTGGTTCACGGACACCCGCGGTCACTGGGTGGCCGCTACGTCCACGGAAATATCTGAGCTTGATCAAGGGTATCAAGCCCTGCGACCAATAGCTAAGCCTAACTCTAAGGGCTTCGGGGAGAATTGACCTTGTGACCTCCTGAATGACGAGGCACTTGTTTGACCAATTGAGCTAATCCTTGGGGTTTTTGAAACATTATTTCATTCATGAACACCTTTCATTTCATTCGAAAAGGTGTCTTTTTGTCCATGATCAAATCTCTTCTATTGGATTTGAACGTATAAAGTTTAAACACACTTTTAAAAAATTGTTTACACAGTTCATATTTTGATTTGCGACTATTTCCAATGTATGTATGCTCTTTGTCATGGACTTCGTGATATTCACAAATCAGAAATATATTGGAAAGTATTTGTTTTATTGTGTATGCCATTTTGGTTGAATTTTGGAATTTTTTTTTTTTTCCATTTGTTGTTTCGTTTTGGTGAAAACATTTTTTTGACATGCATGCACTTCAAGCAGAAGCCCTAATAACACCACTCCCATCCTCTTCCATTAATATTGTCATGTGGTTTGTACTAGCTCACAATGGTTGAACGTTATTTTATTTAGTCAGAGATATTGAGTTCACATGTTTTTTTATAATTTATTTTTGAAAAGTTCATGTAAAGTTGAGTTATTTTATAAATTTGTTGTAACATGTATTTTATTCGTATCATAAAAGTGAATCACTACAAAGTAATTTTAAGAATAATTTCTTAGTTACATGCATTATCATTTATAAAATAACTTCATTGTAAAAGTGATTCTTTGTTTGTTTTTATAAAAGTGAGTCATTTTATAAAGTAACTTATTTGTAAAAATGAGCTTATAGGCAAAGCTAGACAGATTTTTTTTAATTAATATATATTTTTTTAAATCAATGTCTTTTTTGAATTAATGTCTTAGTAACATCCATTACCATGTGGACCAATTTTTACCTCTCACACAACTTTTTGTTGTTAATTCCTTTTTTATAGAAGGGTGCCACTCTGCACATAATTCAACTTTGATATCATAGTTCTGTCTAGGTGATTGTTAAGAAGCAAAAGTAACAAATCTTCTCATTACGTATCAATAAGAGCCTTCAAATATTTCAGTTGCAAGCAACATCACATATGCATTAGTGTACCTTTGCAATGTTATTAAGAACTTGCAGTCGCTTGAGTGATGTAGATGAATCAAGCCCTGATGTGGGTTCATCCAACAATAGAATGGATGGATCCACAAGTATTTCACAGGCAATACTAGTCCTCTTCTTCTCGCCTCCGGAGACACCGCACAAAAAGTATCCACCAACTATTGTATTTCGGCATCTGGCCAATATTAAACAAAAAAATATCAGGCTGCAATGTAAATATCATCTCTCAAAATCTCCTCACAAGGAGATTTTATTTTTTGTGTATTCAAAGATAATGTTATATTTATATTTTATGCCTTTACAGTCAATTCTAATCCCATTTATCAGGTTTAGCCTCTACAGATATAAATAGAGTATACCTTTCCAAGCCAAGACTTTGAAGTGCTGCTTCTACTTTCAAAAGCTTTTGCTGTTTGCTCATATGACTCGGAAGCCTCAACTTGGCAGCAAAAACAAGTGTTTAATAAACTGTTAATTTATCATAAAGTATGTCCTCTTGTGTTACAAATCCTATCCTGCAAAAAGCAAGTTTTTGATTAGATTAATCCTACATATGGCTGTAACATAACTCTTCAAGCCTATTTTGTTTGAGCAGATTAGCCTATTTTTTTAAGCAGCTTATATTAAAAGCATAGTGGTAAATCCAAGGTCATTTTTATTTTGATTGTATATTTTGGAATATTTTGAAAATATGATAGAAAGGAACAAAGTCAATTTTTTGATTTCACTTTTATTCATCATATTTCCTAAATATTCCTAAACCTACCATAAAGTCAAATTCAGCATTCAAACACTTGGTAAATTTCTACTCTGGCTGGACTATGACAAACCTCTGACTACTCAAATTTATGCATTTCTATATTTATTTGTCATCTTAATGAATCTTACGAGGACGTTGAGTCTAAATCTCACTTTGAAAAACTATTTGTAATGAACGGAAAAGAGACACTTTAGTCATGAAACTATTGAATTACTACAAAAATCAGATATATCCTAGATAATTTTATTAGTATAATAAAGTTGACGGTACACAATGGTACAGTGTGAAAGTGCAAAAGAAACTCCTAAATAAATACCAAAACCATACAGATAACTTGTGCTTAATTCTAAAATATCTCTGTTAATTAAAACTACCATCTAAGCTTTTCTATAAAGTTTCAATATATGAATAACATTTAAATTCTTACTGACCTTCTCTTCAGGGCATTTGTGTAAGGGGCCTCATTGTATGTCAAAGAACCGGTCAATTTTCCTTGAATTCTTCCTCCAATAATTTTGAGCAAAGTCGTTTTCCCACTGCCTGACGGCCCCATCAAAGCCAAAATTTGTTTTGATGCTACATAACCGGTTATTCCACTCAAGATCTTCTTCCGATTCGCATCGCTTTTTACCAACCTTGTAATCTTACTTATGGGATTCCATTTGAAACTCTGTGCAGCTTGATACTGCACAGTGTATTCCAAGTTTGTAAACTGCAGAACAACTTCATGGTTAGGCCAATCAAGAAGTTCTCTGCATCACATGCGATATATACTAATTGTCTGAAAAGGCTTATATGTCCTAGATAGATCTGAAACTTTCAAGACAAGGCTCGAAGGGCTATATACTACCTTAATAGAGATTGGAACCAGGGAATTAGTAGTTAATTCCCCTTCTTCATTGATTATTAATGAAGTGTGTGGTTCCTCTGCAGTGATCATGCTTGAAGGGTCTTTCCTTGCATATAAACAAGCAAGATATTTAGTTTTTTGAAAGAGATGTTACCATAATTAGAAGATGGTTGAATCTCATGGGAGCGTAAAAGCTCCTATACATTACATTCAGATGAAGAGATAAAGCGATGGAAAAACCAGTTACATGAGGTAACCACGTTGAATTGCAACATGATGACAAGATCGTTGCACTGTGTATCAATGAAAGTAAGGGATCTGCCTACTTATGATGGGTTAAGTGAGGTAGATGCTTTCTTGAATAGATTTGAAAGAGAGGTATAGGAACAACAACGTTTCGAGGCTTTGAAATGGGTATTATGCGCTATGCCTGCAAGGTGGTGGCGTACGCACCAAGGAAGCTTTGAGGACTAGCGTGGAACACCCTATCTTCAGAGATTGCAGTAGAGTTCCATTAAGTTGAGAAATGAATAGGACACCTTAACCTGGTCGAAAAACAGTAACTCAGGCAGGCATGCAATGCACTTAGGATATAAAGCAATGTTTGCTCCAGATGAGCGAGGTAGGAATAGTGGTGAAAGTTTATATGGAAGATTAAAGCCCCATTAAAGACTCCTCGGTTCATGGTTAGCATATGTCAATAAGTACTGACTTGGCAAGTTCTGATTAAAAAAAAAAAGCCTGGCATGTACTTGCCAGGTGCAGGGTGTGTAGAGCCGGCAATGAAATCATCAACCATCTGCTTGTCCACTATCCCTTCTCTAAAGAGGTATGGGCTGAAGCATTGGCCTTGACTACCAATTCAGGTTCATGGTAGAATACTGCAGTAGAGAAAAGCTTGAAACAATGGATGGAAGATGAATCTGATTGGGATTGTACGAGACTGCCCCGTGTGGTCTCTGTGGCTTGTCAAAAAGGCCATGTTATTTCATAATATAGTAAATCAGCCTTTCCAGGTAATTCATGATTCAGCAAACAAAGTAGACCTGTGAACTTTGAAGGGCTGTGGTCCACTGGATCGTACAAACCTTCTACAATAGTTTCTGAACTAAATATTCAAAATCCATAGCTTGGGGGTTCTTTATGGAGCATGTCAAGGAGGCCCATAAGTTTGTAGGGCATGAGGTCTCTTATTTAATTTAGAAAACCATTAGCTCAGCTTTAAGGCAGCACTGAGAGAAGGCATTAATGGATAGAGATGAACTCCCTCTGGTTATTGATAAGGACTGCTATTGTGAGAGGGGTCACCAAGCTGCACAGACCTATTGAGATTCTAAACTTGTTATATATTGGTTAACCCAGTAAAACAAACTTCACAATTTGCCGTGTTCGCCTGTATATGCTAAAATTAAGGCCCTAGAAAGAAGTTTCAACGAAATTTCTACTCCTGTCTACAAAGAGCTGAATGTCCAATCTGATGAGATTTCAAAACAAGCATTGGAGAGAAACACAGGCACATTTATCTCAGTGGAGGGGAAAGAGCTGAGGCCCAGCCACAACACTCATAGGATCACTTTATGTTGACCTACCATTGTGAAGAAGCTGCACATTTACATGAAAATTTTACTGTATATTTGATTCTGCCAAACATACTTTTTTCTGTGTCATTTTTTGCATGCCCCAGAGAAGTAGGTAGTGGAGGCCTAGCTATGAATAGGTTAGCTCTATATAGATGCTCAGTAGCATGAAAACTTGATCATGTTGCACAGTATAGTATAATTTATGAAGGACTGGGAAGACATTTTCACTTGACATATGTGGACCAGGTTTGTGGTTCTATACAAAGCATCCTTTTTTGAAGTGCTTCAAAGAAAAATCCAAATGTATTTTTTCATTTCTGCTTGAAATAGAAAAATATGATTTTTGTTTTCCTTGGATAAGGAAAGATTGGGAATTACTCCCAAAAAAATTATGTTTATACTTTGAGCCAAAGACAGATCGCTTAACATCAACGAATTTTACCTACAGCATGTCACATGTCTTAATAAGAGAACACCTGGGATAGCTCACTTGGCAAAGCATGTTATTGTGTAATATATTATGAGGTCCTTGGTTCAATCCCTGACTAACACGTGTCCACATTAGGGGCACACACGGTGTACTTAGTGGTTATAGTGGTAGGGACACACACGGTGAACTTAGTGGTTATAGTGGTAGTGGATGGAATCGGTCACCCATGTTACACAAATACAAACCTGCCCCAGTTGCCAATTCCACTAGTCACAACAACACAACATTAAGAAAAAAGAAAAAGAAAAAACTTGACAAGATAAATCTAAGGTGCAGGAAATACCATATCCTTGTAATAATGCCCCCAAATCCTCCAGGTATGTTGATACTTAGCTTCATTTATATTTTACTTTCATTAGCTTACATATTTAACAGCTTTTCAGTATATATAATATGAGAAACAGGACCATGCACCACTTCTAATTTTTGTTATTTTTTTAATTCCCCATTTTCTAAAATTTTGAGGAACACATTACCATGCCATCCCTATTTCAGAAAGCCACACCCAGGTTGAAGTTTCATGCAACTTCAAGATAAATCCATCCCAATGAATCGAATTAACTAAGTGCATATGGAAGAAGCCAACACTACTCCTGAAAAACATCTTAGTTTACATTTATCAAGTATTCCATGATCAACCTAATTAAGCTTTTCTGATAAAAAAGTGACTGCTCTGGAGAAACTAGGCAAGGGGTTTACCAGACAATCCGTAAAACTGCTTATACACCTTGGCAACCGTATGAAAACCAAGGACTTTCCGTACTGCAATCAATCTTCCCGAATGTTGTGTTCGGTGCGTTACGGCTTGTAAGGCGGCAGACACGGCTTCCTATGGATCAAGGATGTAAACCTAGTGGAGTCTCCCCATATATACGCGACGGTACGTGGGAGCCCAAGTCCGTACTAGACCACAATCGAACCACACCATGAAGAATCAGCTAACCTTAATGTGAGAACAAAGGTGACTAGGTTTAACGACGCCAGAGCACGTCTCTAGCCTAGACCTCTAGAATGTTTGTGTTATGTTCCAATGCATTTTTAAGTTGATTCGGTTTATTTTATGGTTTATCTTTAGTTAAGTTTCAATTTAAGGTCCTACCATATGTGATCTTTCACAATTTCCCAGATGCGAGCTACATGCCAAACAAAGCCATTTCCTTCGATGAATACTAGCTACGAGAAGGTTAAGAATTTCAATCAAACAAAATGAACACAATCAATCAAACACCCTAATGCAGCTAATGGAAAATAAACAAAACTTTTTCTTTTCAATAATGCAAATAACGAAAAGTTCTATTCCATTCACTATTAAATGCAAAAGAGATTATTTGATTTTCCTTTCTACAAACACAATGCACTAGAATGAATTTTGAAAGATAACAACACTGAGCAAAGAAGCAAATTCACTCAATTGAAGACACATGAAATCCCAAGACACTAAACAGTTCTCCAAATCGAAAGGAAACAAGGCTTTGTACGAGCTATGTGATCTAAGCTCAAACAAGGCTAGAAATGAAATCCAAGCAAACAAGAGCAAGTCACTCGGAAATCAATCAAAACACTTCAACAATCACTAAACAAGTGCGAAAGGCAATCACAAGGTTAACTGGACGATCAAAGAACCCAAAACTCCCAGGGGAGGCTCGACACACACGACCACTAGATGCCCTAGGGTTGAGGTGTGAAATCGATGGAAAGAGGCAAACACCCGAAGGACAGAGGTTGAGAACCAGTCAAACAGGGCTTAAACACACTCCAGCAACTGAAAAAGAGGTGGCAAAATGCAAACCCAAGCTCAGACAACAGGCAAACAAGTGGACTAAAAAACTAAAAGGCCTGGCACGACTGTCAGGCTGCAACTCGCGCTAAACAGGAATTGGTGCGGGTTGTCAGTTAGCAACAAGGGCCACTAGCGCGACTGTGAAGGCAAAAACTGCGCTAACAAAGTTTGCCAATTTCAAAAGAAAAATACGCAGTCCAGGGCTTGGGTCACAATCTCTAAGCAAGTCAGGAAGCAAGGGGCAGCAAGAAATTCAATTCCAAAAGCTTACCTAAGCAAGCAGACAAGAGAAAACCAAAGAGGCAAGACAAACTCCAAATTGTTCAGTTCGTAAACCAAACCGGAGATCGACTGAAGCGGCTTTGATCTACTTCACTACTGCAAAGCAATAGTGTTTCGAAGGCTATCTGGCTGTGTTTCAGACTCCGTCTAAGTTTACAAATCAAGACAACAAGCTAAACTCCCCAGCGGAGTCGCCAAATTGTTGGAGAGGCAAATCCCCTCTATGGATAGAGGTGATCCCTACTAGCCCAGAACGGGTCTAGCAACAATCAAACAATGCTATCACGCAAGTTCCTAATTGCAAATAAAGAGTAGGTGATGAAGACCTACTTAAGATCCAACGCTTTAGTTCGTAGGAGAGATGGCGCTCGCGTTCCTTTGCCTTGGCGGGTCACGATCCTTTACTATCCACGTGAATGGACACCTGCACACAAAGAGAACAAACAAAAACCCAAGCGTGAAATCTAATATATGCAATTATACATCAGTCAGGAAGGATATAATTCAACATCAA
>APFE030169092.1:182105-203514 GCA_000404065.3 Pinus taeda
TTCTACTGTTTAAAGAGAATTCAAATTCATTGTTTGCTCTCTTTAGCCTTCTCTCTTTCATTCCTGACCATTCACTTCAGTCAAATACATCAGCACAGCCTCCTACCTCGCCCCAAAGACTCCCCTACAGAAACTGTGTCCCATCCCCGCAGCCAAATTTGCCCTCTCCTCAACTTGCCACCAAAAACCCAAAAACCCCCAAAATCAAATTCTTTTATCAGTTTACTAGCCTAATATTAGTGTTACTTTTTTGGTCATCTCCCTAATTGAAAATTTTCCAAGTGAGGCCAGAGAGAGCCTTCTCCTGCCCCATAGGGCTATCTACGAGGCTTAATGGTTTGATGTAGCTTTGAGATTTGCCTTTCTCAGCCTGAGGTGAAATTTCAAACGCTAACACTGACTACATCAAGAAAATTGATGTCACACCAAGTAAAGTGGTTTGGGATGGCCATCGAGATGAGGAAAAAAGTGTTTATTTTCTTAGTGCAATTAGGGTTAGCATAATATTTCTGAAATTTTGATAATTACTTCTTATGTAGATATTATTTTAGCTTATCTCAATATATCGTTCAGAAAGTATACTTAGAAATTCAACCATAAAGAATAGTAGAATTGTATAGATTACAGCACATAAGATTTACCCTAGAAAAACCCAATATGGGGAAAAACCCAACTACATTATCAATAGAGAAATTATTCTTGTTCAATGAGAGAACACCTAGGTCTATGGTCAAACTTGGTCTTCTCCTTGAATTCAAGTCACCAAATATGATCCTACACCTTGATCTTGATCCTGCACTTCCAGATTTTCGGCCCTCCTACAACAATCAGTTACCCCAAAATTTCGGCCCTACAATAGTTGCCCCAATAACCCAGAAATTTTGGCCCCCTGCAATAGTTGCCCACAAAAATGCGAACCACAGAGAGAGAGATTACTCCACGCATGCGAGTTGTTAGAGAGAGAGAGAAGAGAGAGAAAACTTTGCCTTTCTTTTCGCCCTTCTTGTCCTTCACTCACTTTCCTAGAAACTATTTTGTGTGAGAGAATGTGAATGTGCCAATGCAAGAGATCTAGTTGCCTTTATATATTAGTCTACCTTGGGTGAATGTACGTGTCTCTTGGTTGGGGTCGACTTGATTTGGAGGGAAGCTAACTTGTCACTTTTGGAGCCAAAATTTATATTTTAAAAATTCAAATTTTCATCTTTTAAAAGTCACAATGGAACTTTGACTCAAAATAAATTTTCCTTTGACTCAAGCATTTATAAATACAATTACATCAAGTAACCAAATATACATTATGAAGATCGACCATATTTACAAATTGAATACTCCCTCTTAACTAGGGAGTTATTCATAATATTTGTCATAGATTTTCTCAAATTGAACAAATTTATTTAAAGAAAAGGTTATTCATTATTATTAGCATCATCATCCATCATCAACGTCTGCTAGTGGCCATATCTGGGGTATTACCAAACCCATGGCAATGTCATCAACAATTAGGACTCACTCCTCTAGAGTGATCAGTCCTTGAATCCCTTTGGCCTCTACCTAGGCCAAAAATGTTGAGACCCTCAACTAGAAACCACTCACTCACCCTTCCTAGTGAGCTCTCTGGGCCAAGACCTCACTCAACCCCTTCTTGGTTGGTGATTGGGTTTAGATGCTAAAATTACCTCACTCCACCCTTTCCGGTGTGTGATCAAGGTCCATGACCTCACTCTGCCCTTTCTGGTGTATGATCAAGGTCCATGACCTCACTCCACCCTTCTGGTGTGTGATCAAGGTCTAAATTTTGAAGGGCCTCACTCCACCATGCATGGTGTGTGATCAGGGTCCAAGACATCACTCCACCATTCTTGGTGTGTGAACAGTGTCCACCTCCAAGAGAAACTCACTCAAAATTTCCTTTTGAGCCCTTTAGATCTCTTGGACCCATTCTCCCTTCTGGGAGAATGTTTGTCCATGCTATAGACATATCAGCATTCCCTCTCAATGAGAGGGGTAATCTCCATGGGCCCCATCTTGTCTCTGAAGTACATGAACTTGTCTCTTGGCAACGACTTCATCAAAACATCAGTTGTATGCTCATCGGTGGAGATGTACTCGAGCCTTAATGCTCTCCTATGCACCATGTCACAGATGTAATCATACTTGATCTCAATATGCTTTGACCTTTCATGGAACACAAGATTCTCTGAAAGCTTCACACAACTTTGATAATTGCAGCGTATCACTATCGGTTCCAACTCTTAGCAAACAATCCTGCAAATAATTTCTAAAGCCATACTTCTTCGGTATAAGCCTCATTGGATGCAATGTACTCTGCTTCAGCAGTGCTAAATGCGATCAACCTTTACTTCCTGCTCATCCATGATATCATATCAGATCCCAAATTGAAGCATACTCCTGAGGTACTCTTCCTATCCTCATCACTTCCTGCCTGATTAGCATTTGTATATCCCTTAAGTTATACATCCTTGTTTGAAACATACCTCAAGCCATAGTTCATTGTACCACACAAATATCTCAAGATGTGTTTTGTTGCAATCCAATGCTTGTTTCTTGGTTCTATCCGGAACTAGCTCAAGGTGTTCATAGCAAAGAAGATGCCCATCCTTGTGTTAACCAAACACATCAACATACCAATCAACCATCGGTACATAAATGCATCTACCAATCTAGAGTCGGAACCTCTTAATTTCTTCAAGTTAGTCACCATGGATTTGCAATCCATCATACTAAATATCTGAAGGATATCTAATACATATGTTCCTTGACTAAGGAAGACTTCACCAAGTTTCTTTCATACTTTTAATCCCAAGTAATAGTGCATCAACCCAAGATCCTTCATGTCGAACTCAGAAGCCAATTGCTTCTTGCACTGAATGATAAGAGTCTTTACACCTGTTAGAAACAAGTCATCAACATATAATAATAATATCATAGGTGCATTCTTCACAACCTTGAAGTAAATGTTTGGGTTGGCTTCACTCTTAGTAAATCCCAGACTTGTCATATAGCTATCAATATAAGCATACCAAGCTCTTGGAGCTTGCTTGAGTCCATAGGAGTACTTTTTCAACGTGCAAACATGAGACTCTTTTCCATATACCTCAAATCCTTGACGTTGCTCTATTTACACCTCTTCCTGAATCCCGCCATTGAAAAAAGAAATCTTTACATCCATCTAGTGAATTTCCCATCCCATAGAAGCAGAAAGTGAGATGATGGATCTAATGGAGGCGTACCTGGAAACTAGAGAAAAAGTCTCATCATAGTCCTCTCCCTTTTTTTGGTAGAATCATCTAACCATGAACCATGCCTTGTATTTGTTAATACTCCCATCTGCAACATGATTAATCTTGTATATCCACTTGGAAATCACCATTTAATTCCCTTCGGGCCTTGGCACGATTTCCTAAACATCATTCTTCATGATTGATTGGTACTCTTCATTCATTGCCTCCTTCCAAACCTGTTGACTAGTTGCTTCTTCATAGGTGGAAGGCTCTTCATCAATGAGTTTTGTCATGAGATTTGCATAGATGGAGAACCTTTTAGGTCTCTTCACCTCTCTAGATTTTTCATTAGGAGTTTCATGTCCTTCTGCCTCTTCCAATGTGGATCTAAGCCATGTTGGTCTCTTCTTGGTCTTTAGAATTATGGTTGGTTCTACTAGATATTGAGACCCTTTTGGCCTTCTGGTACATTCTGTAGAACTTGAATGCTCCTCCCTTGAGGCCCCTGCTTTCATCCAAGGAATCTACAGAGACTTCCTTAAACCTCCAATATGCCACTTTCTCATCCAAGATGAAATCTTGGTTAACCTCCATCTGTCGTTGCTCTAGAATGTATATTTTGTAGGGGTTTGAAGATTCACTATATCTAACAAATATGTGTTTCTTTCCTAAAGGCTCAAGTGTGTTCCTCTTATCCTTACGAACATGAATATATACAGGACAATCAAAGATTCTCATGTGCGTGATCTCTGAATTTCTTTTAGAGAAGGCTTCCTTAGGATTCATACCTTCCAGAATACTATGAGGACTTCGATTTTGAATGTACGCAGTTGTTTTTTATGCTTCACCCCAAAAGAATAACGACAAATCCAAGTCATGCATTATGGCCTTGGTAGATTCTTCAATGGATTTTTTATTTTGTTCTGCTACACCATTCTATTGAGGATTATAGGGGACAATTAGCTCTTTCTTAATTCCATCTTGCTTGTAGAAAGCAACAAACTCCTTTGAGGTGTACTCTCCTCCATTGTCAGATCTCAAGTTCTTGATCTTTTTGTCCTGTCAATTTTTCCACTATAGCTTTGAATTCCTGGAACTTTTCAAATACTTTGTCCTTAGTCGTCAAGACATATATCCATATCTTACGATAGAAGTCATCAATAAATTTCACATAATATAGTGAACCACCAAGCGATTTAATAAGCATTAGACCATATACATCATAACAAATCAAGTCCAAAGCTTCCTTATATTTATTGCCACTATTTGGAAATGGTTTCTTGATGTTCTTCCCAAGAGCACAACCTTTTCATACAACATCATTCTTAATTTTCAGTTCAGGTACCCCTAACACTATTTAACTTAATTCAGGAAAAAAAAATGAATATGTTCATACCTTTAGTGCCATAACTCACTTGGATTTATTTCATCATGTACTAGTGCTTGATTTGGTCGACTTACAATTCTATACAGTCTTCCATCACGAATCCCAATAACCCTGGCATCATCTATATTAGAGCCCTTGTACCAAACGACTACTTTTCCATCCACAAAAGCAACTCTATCTCCTTTATCTTCTAAACAAGAAATAAAGACAAAATTCTTTTTCAAACTTGGTACATAGAGAACATTGTTGAGATGTACATTGTTACCAAATTCCAACTCTATAGACGCATTTCTAGCTCCTTTGACTGCATAGATGTTATTATCTCCTAGCTCAACCCCTTGATACAACTTCTTTTTTGTCATGCTTGAGAGATTCCCACGCTCTTTGATCATGTGCCTTGATGTTCCACTATCTACCAGCCACATCTCATCATCATCTACAAAGGAACCTGTCAAAGCATAATAGTAGAAGAAATAATTTTCACCTTTGGTCTTCTTTGGTTTTTCATCTTCTTCAACTTCTATAACGGAAGCATGTTGTTTACCTTTTCTTTTCTTGTTAGCCATATTAGGACAATCTTTCTTGAAATTTCCATATTCTTGACAACCATAACATTTTATCTTTGATAGTCTTTCTTAGAGGAAGAAGATCATTTTCTTGACTTTTCATGTTGAGGTCCAAACTTCATCTTTCCCTTGTTCATGAAATGAGATACAAGGGCTTGCATTAGAGAAATTTTGAGGTCTAAAATGGGCCTCCTAAGGAATATTTTAAAATAATAGTGGAAATAATAAAATAAGATTACATTACATCATCAAATTTTAGAGGGGGGAAAAAACTCCTTTTTCAACTCATATTTTCAACTTATCTCCCTACAGTTTTACTCAAATTTCGAGTGGGAGCACTCATTGGATGTGGAATTCAATTCCTCATCCAAGGAGTATGCATGTTGCATACTTTCAATAGACCCTGCTACATGAAAAATCAGAAATACATGAAAAAAGTGATTGCAATTTTGTTTTTCATGTATTTCTCATTTTTTGTCTAGAAGAGTCCATCAAAAGTATGTAACATGGGTACTTCTTGGATGAGAAATTGAATTTTGCATCCAATGAGTGCTCACACTCGAAATTTGAGTAAAATCGTAGGGAGATAAGTTGAAAATACAAGTTGAAAAAATAGTTTTTTTTTTTTTTTTAATATCTTTACTTTTTTAATCCAAAAATGGTGAATCATCCCCTAGTTGACATCATCATCTTAAATCCTATTGGTTTATTTAAATTTCGTTTTGGTTGTACATTTTCGTTTTGAGACCCATTTTACACCCCAAAATTTCCCAAATGAACTTTCTCATCTTGACGATCTCTAGTCATCAATCTTTCTTCTTCTTGAGCACACGATGTCCATAGTTGTTCAAATGTAGGTGATTCCTTCCAACTACTTACACTTACTGCAAAAGCATCGCATGATCTAGGAAGACAATTGAGTGTTGTAATTACTGGTTCTTGATCAAGGATGGATTCTCCAATTGATTGAATCTGATCTCTTTTTTGGAAATCCTTACGAATTAAGAAGCCATAATATCATTGTTAGTCATCCTTGTATTTCAAAGTTTATTCTTCAATCTCACTACATTCTTGATTGTGTAGAGACTCAATAGGGCATCATACATCTTCTTTGATTTATCAAGTTTTGCAATGTAGGGAACCAAATGATCCCTAATGGGGTCCATTATGATGCTCATAACATTGATCTCATTCTGCTTGACCTTTACTTTTCCTACATCATCTTTTGGTTCAACAACCTTTCCTTTCACAATGTCCAAAACCTTGTTCTTGGCAAGAATAATATCTATTCTAACTTTCCAAGCTTTGAAATTAGATTTTCCCTCTAGTTTGTTTTCATATTTCATAGAGGAAGTCATAGAAACTAATATACAAGAAGAACTTGAATAAAATGCTCTCTAGGGTTTTGTCACGTTGATCTCAATGTTCCTTTCTTCATTCACCAAAGCTTGATACCATGTTGACTTTCTTAGTGTAATTAGGGTTAGCACAATATTTCTGAAAGTTTGATAATTACTTTTGATGTAGATCTTCTTTTACCTTATTCCAATATATCATTCAGTAATTATACTTTAGAAATTCAACCATAAAGAATAGTAGAATAGTAGAGATTACAACACACAAGATTTACCTTGGGAAAACACACTACGGGGAAAAACCCAACAACCTTTTCAATAGATAAATTATTCTCATTCAATGAGAGACACACCTAGACCTATGGTCAAACCTGGTCTTCTCCTCCAAGTCAAGTCACCCAATTTGATCCTGCACCTTACTCTTGATCCTGCACTTCTAGATTTCTGACCCTCGTGCAATAGCCAGTTGCCCGAATAACCCAAAAATCTTGGCCCCCTGCAGCAGTTTCCTCAGAAAAATGTGAGCCACAGAGAGATAGATTACTCCATGTGTCCGAGTTGCTAGAGCGAAAAAGAGAAGAGAGAGAACTTGGCCTTCTTTTTCATCCTTCTTGTCCTTCACTCACTTGTCTAGAAACTCTCTTGTGTGAGAGAATGTGAATGTGCCAATGGTAGAGGTTGAGCTTCCTTTATATATTAGTATGTCTTGGGTGAATGGACATGTCTCTTGGTCAAGGCTGACTTGACTTGGAGGGAAGTCAACTTGTCACTTTTGTAGCCAAATTTTACATTTCAAAAGTTTCATCTTTTAAAAGTTGCAATGGGACTTTGACTGAAAAAAATATTTTCATTTGTCTCAAGCATTTATAAATACAATTAAATCAAGTGACCAATTGTACATTATGAAGATCAACCATATTTACAAATTCAACACTCCCTCTTAACTAGGGAGGTATTCATAATATTCATAAAAAGGGGAGGAGAGCTACTCCAAACCAGTGGAAAAAGGAACATGATAAAGAGTAAGTTGCTTATATTTTATTAATTTTCTATAGAGTAATTGTATACAATGAATTTGATATATATGTATGATCTCATACTAATTGTCTTGATTCCATACATACATTAGTGGATTTTAAAATTATTCCATTAATATTTTGTCTTTACAACACGGAGGCAATTTATCCATGGGTTGCATTATACAAAGAGAAGAGAAGGAAATGGGACAGTGACATCAAATAATTTAGATTGTTTAATAGTACAAGCACACCTCATCCTAATCATTTAAAATAAAATGTGCCAATTGTATATCCAAATAGTTGGGTGGATGACTAGACCAAAGAGAAATATGGTGCATCCAATCATTACATGCCTAGTAAAGAGGATGCATGATGCAGGAGCATTCATCAAAGCTTATAAGACCTCATGAGTCTTATTTCACATTTACTAAAGGGAGCGGGTTCCCTTAATCATTTTATTTATTTTCCTAATTTTAGTGGAGTTTGAGGAAATTTTAAATTGTAAATTTAAATTGTGGAGAATATGTCGTGAATGAAGAGATTTTAGAGACAGTTGAGTAATCCTAAGAAGAGTGAGGATTTTAGGGATTTAAAAGCTTCATTTAGGATTTTGTTTGAGAAAAGAGTGGAGCTGAAGAGATACTTTAGGAGAAAGTAAGAGATTGTTGGATCTGAACTAAATTGGTTCATGAATCTGTATTTGTATGAATTGTGATCTTTTAAATAATTAAAAAAAAAAAAAGAGCTAGAGGTTAGAGAGTAGAGGTGTGTGTGAGAGGGATATGATGAAGGCCATTTGATTGCATATCAGGCCTATGAATTGTGTAAATTCCTTGTGTGATTATAAATTAAAATTTGGCATAGTTTGTCAAGAAAACCTATATGTGTATTTATGTAGAATTCTGAATTATTGAAGGATTTGAATGTAAAATTTGGTATCTTTCTACACCTCTCTAATTTATGTGCATGGATGGTCAAACCCCGGATGTTTTTTATTATCCCTTCGAAATAATTGAAGTTAATTGATTTACAAGTTGAAAGCTTGGTTTTCTTTGGTATAATGAGCTTGAAGTATTGGAATACTTTGGGAAATTAATTGTGGAAGACTAAAACCTTTATGCACCATACTTTTCCTTAGAATTGGACTACAAGTCTATTATGAACCCTTAATTGTATCAGGTGATCTCTTGAGTTCCAGCATCGATTAACAGTGAATGGAAGTAGACTGTTTATTGATTAAGCTGCAAAGGGATAATAGTGACAGTCTAAATCTAGTGGATAAGGAAGAAACATAGCGGAAGTGCATAACGCAGTTTCTCGACGGAGAACGTGAGATCATTATGAATCATCCAGTCGGACAAATCCAACAAATCTACTTGTCATCGCGTGCTAACAAGCGCAGACGTTACTTCCAAAATCGAACGCGATAATTTATAAAACTGAGTTAATAGATCAGTTAATCGTGACCGTCTTCTTGAAGGGGTCGGATCCAACGGTGATCGGGTTCGAATTAGCAAGTGCGTTAACCCAGCCAGCGGACCCAATGGGAATTTTAAAATGAGTTTAATTTCCATGTGATTGTGGTCGTCCGTTTAGGGAAGGATCGGACGCATATCGCATGTGAACAAGCACATGATTTAACATGGCAAATGGACCCGAAATTATTAGAAGGAGGAGTTAAACTTCATTGGGTTCCGATCATAAAAGTCAAAGAGATCGCGGTCATTCCGGTGATTGCTTGGCATTAGAGATTTCCACGGCCTATTGATTATTGACCATTGCCAATTTATTGTCGAGGCGATATCGGATTGGATCTGAAATGTTGGCTCTATACAGATCTAATTAACAGATGTCAGATTTTTTGTTTCACAATCAGAGCCTTGCTGCGTGAGGTGGAGGAAATGGAAATTTGCCTAAACCCATGTACCTTGTCATCATTAGTAGAGCTTTACCATCACTATAGGTGAAAGATGTAGCTTTTCTGCATTAATGCACTAGACATAAGGATTAGGTTTAGAAAATCTCTCATAATCTCTCGATTCTAATTATTCATATTATAATATGCATTTGAATAATAGCATGTATTATGTTTTACTAATGCTTATGTTTCGTAGCATATGGAATTTTCCTTTGCTTTCATTCGTATAGATAAAAAACATTTCATTGATACACAAATATGGACATGATCATTGCACTAAGGATTTTGATGATGGACATGCCACACTTTATTGTGGAATGGAGGTCGATTTCGAATAATTATGTTTTCGTGACCATTGTGATCAAAACTAAGTAGAGGGGATGTGAGATTATGTTGGAAAGATAAAAGCTATAATGCAAGCAAACGTAATATCTTTTTAATGTGTTATTTTTAGGTGTAAGTGGTGGGATACCTTTGGATGGATTAATTTAAATGAAGATCGTGATAGTAGGATGATATATATTAACTCTAAAAATATGTTAAATAAAAAGAAAAAACCTTTTGTTTTCCCAAAACATTGTAACCAAGTGGTTTTATTATTTGAATGTGGTGGACAAGGATTGATATTTTATACTAAGACATGTTATCATATTAAGGTTTTCTTTTTAAGCAACAATGTTATTATACCTACCAAGGAAAATAATTGGGATGGTGGCCAAAAAAAAGTGATGTGTACATATTATATTTCAACATTTATGTTATGGATGTGTCATTTTATTATGGTATTCTATAATTGGCTAATTGTGTATGTAATTTTAATTATCATAATTTAGTTAGTTTTTGCTATTATATAATCATATATATTTATAGAAATGCTCTACCCAAATAATGGTAGACAATAAATCTATAATTAATGATGATTCATAGACATATTTAATGAGTATATTAATGTACAAATTTTAACAATTCCATAAAGTTAATCTTATATCGAAATATTTTTTTCATTTTTTGTGATATTGAATAAAAAAAAATCACAACTATTTACAACCATCTTCGTGAAAAAAAATTATTTTGAAAAATCAAGCTCTTTGATGAATTATGAAACAAATTTAACTATAAGATCAACATGTTGTATCTTTTTGTATGATTAATATAACCATTGTCAGCAAGGCCAACACTTTAATTGAAGATATTATTTATCTCCTTCTTATATTTAATATAATATTTCAAAATTATTTGTATGAGTTAATATTATAAGATTTCATCAAAAAAATTGGTTTAATAAATTAATCAAATTTTATTTAGAAATATTTCCATGATTTAATATGCAAGTTTTTTATCACAATTTTTAGAATTAAGTTAATTGGGTTCATCTCAAGTAGTTGGGAGGAATATTGTCATTGTCTTCACTGAGACCTAATTCCAAAAAGGTGATATGTTGAGCTCATATTGAGTATATGGCCTTGAGCTCTATTAAGTTGCAACAGTTTATCACTATATAAAATTGGAGGGATAGTAAATTTTTGTTAAATTTAACTATCATAATTTTAATTTTATATTAAAATAAGTTTAGTAAAAATATTAAAATAAATGTAGAAATTTGATTTTATAAAAATTAATTTAAAAATTAATCAAATCATGCAATTATTGATTGAATTATTTAATTAATCAATCTTGTAAACATGTTTAATCAATGTACCCCATAGTTCTCGACAACAAAGATTTCACCTTGAAAGAGAGTTAAACATTATATGGTATTATCTGATTATTAGAATATTTTTGTAATCACAATCCAAATTAAATTATTTCATATCATTGGAGTTAAACCTTATGGGGTATCTCAAATTTAATTTAGAAAAAGAGAAATCATTATTAATGTTAATCTTTGACATATACATAATGCATCTTATAAATCAAACAACATTAACATGATATGGAAATAAATAATATACATGAATGATAGTATCAAAATCAATATATATATGACAAATATACATCTGAAGTCAAATATATGTGCTAAATATAGTGTGAAATAATATACATCGTTACATCAATCAATATACACATCAAATATTATTAGGTCCTCTACAAGACAATCAGATATATAGCTCTAGTAGCATCTTATCATCTAGTAAGAGTGTAGATGACATAAGATCAATATCATGTATAGTAGGTGGATGAGGGTTTTTCTTTTTTTTTTGGTTAGACTATTTTTTGTTTCGGGGGTTCCCTGCTTTATTTGTTCCTTGTGCCCCTTGTTTATTCCTTTTTATGTCATTTTTCATGCTTATGGAGTCAGGCATATCGGAAAATCCCTTGGGTGGGGTTCAATGTAGCTAGGTCTGACATTTGGTGGTGAGGGCTTTAGTTGTCTGGAGGTTTCCTCCTTTCCCTCATCCACGTCCTCGGGTTTCTTTGGCATGACCTAACCAAGTTCCCAAATCTCTTTGTATCTCAGATGAGAAGCCATCACTCTTCCTAGGTTTTGATATCGACATGGGTAGGGTTGCTAGCCTATCGTCCCATGCCTAAATGGGTAAATTTTTCCCCATTGCTCTAAGTAACACGCAGGTTCAAACTTGGGTGTTCTTACACTGGAAACCCTTGCTCGATTATTCTTTGGATATTATTCTACTTATGAATAACTGGCTCCATTTTCATTTTCTAGATGAAGGTGATCTTCTTACAATTCAACAAAGGGAATGGGTCATTGGATGGGGATATATTTGATTGTAGAGGTGTCATGTAGGATTTAATCCATTTTCGGAAAAACCTAAATCTCAATATCTATGGGTTAATCTAGTTGGCTTCCCCCTAGACCTTTGGACTCCCCACATCATAATGAAGGTAGCCAATAGTATTGGCAGGGTCATTTACTTTGATGACATGTCTTAGGGTTTTTATGATAAAAGGATCTTTTGGGTTTTGGTGGAGATAGACGTCTCCCAAGGTCTTCCTGCTGAATTGGAGATTTATCTTGGGGACATGAACTTTAATAAAAGGTTATATTTCTGGAAAACCCACTTCAGATGCACAAAATGCCAACAGTCAAGATATCTCCAAGTGTATTGTGACTTTGATGGTGTGCATGGGTTCTCAAACCCTAGTTTGGGTGTCAAGTATTATGTCTTTTCTTGACGAGATGCATCACCATCCAATAGTGTTTAGACGACCCAGGTCTCTAGTGGGGCAGGGGTGGCTCACCCAAGGTGGACACCATCTCTACCAAATGATTCAGATGTAAATTAGTTATGGACTATGCATGGAGAAAATTCCATGCATAGTCCATTTCTTTTGTTAGGGAGTCGGATCTTGTTGGCACTGCTCTCTCTCATATGGTTCTAGCAAAGGAGGGATTCCTAACACTTTCTAGAAGTTCTAGGGTATTGGACGCTATGAAGGGCTAGAGAGATATCACTCAAGATGTAGCAGCAGGAATTTCTCTTCCTACTCTTTCTTCTGGGAATTCATCGTCCTTATCTAACACCCTATGAACATATTCATAGAGAATGGAACAACCAAGTGAATATACTCTCAAAGAATTCCCTCAATGTGGAAGAAGGTTTCATTTTCTTTGAAGGAAGACAGGGCAATCACTTAATGAATTGCAGGAGAATCCTCATCTCCACAGCTTAACAATCTCCATTTGAGTAGAATAGTCTACATCTTTTACAATCCAGCAAGCCTTTGTTATCAATCTTGCATCAATCTCCAAGCTTTTTGGGTTTGCTAGCATTTTTTGTCTTTTTTTCGAAACTCTTTTCTAAGTGTTTATTGCATGTATAACACATTTATGAAGAATGTCGTCTTTTTTTCCGCGCCTTCTATATCATTTTTTTGTGATTATAGTGGATGAAGATGTATTTATTAGACACACTCTATGTAAAACATATTATGTTGTTTTTATCCTACAATCTTGAGTTGTATGCCAAAGACAATAATGCAGTGTTACTACTTTTTGTATATTAATAGAAAAAGAGGATATTTTATTTATGGAAAAAAAATGTGAATGAGTGGATGGTGCAATTGGTGGTGCATGTGGAGTGGTAGGTGGTGTAGGTTGTCGAGGAAAATGAGAGGAGATGGTGGATGAGGTGGAGTGGGAGACGCCAAAGGTGGAAGAGAAGGAGGAGGTGGAGGATCAAGATAACTTGGAGGTGACAAAGTAGTAGGTGGTTGAGGATTTCCCTTAGAAATATAATTGTGTGTAGACAAATAAGATGAAGAATATTAATGATCATATATTGTATGTTTCCATCCCTCGTTCATCATCCCTCATCCCTCATCCTCTTCCATAGATGTGGACTTTGACAATATGAAACATCAATAATGTAATATATGAGGAATTGGTCATATGTATATGTATAGGCTTGGGGTCTTGTAGGATCACACATTGTCATATTATTTTCACCTCATAACCAACAAATAATGGACAAAGTGATGTACGAAAAGCTAGAAGTGGGAGAGTCAGAGGATGTGTAGGATTAGGAGAATGCAGAGGTGGAGGATCAGGGAAATATGGAGGTAGAGGACTAGGACGAGGTGGAAGAGAAGCATCAATATATTTCTTATCATGTATAGACAAATAAAATGTGGAAGATGGATGAGCACATCTCTTAACTTGTCGCCCCTTATCCTCTACACTCAAATGAGGACATTAGAGTATGACACACATCAATAATGTCACATAATAGGGAGGGATGATGTATATATTTGAAGCTTTGGATCTTGTATCACACATTTTTATATTAACTCCACTCATTGGTGGCTAGCCAAAATTTTACATAACTGAGATTTTGTAAATTTGTTGGTGAAATATGCAATTTGGCATTTATGGCATGCTAGGCTTATGCACCTAATTTAGTTGATTGACATCATATGTGTTTGCATTATTTCACTAGGTTTATGCACCCAAGATAGTTTATTGACATCATCCATGTCTACATCAATTCACGAAGGCCTCTCACCAAAATATGAACTAAATTTTGTAAAATAATAATAATAATAATTAGATAAATTTAAACAGTCTTATAATCAATTAAATGTGCATTAGATAAGAAAAAAATGTGTGCCTAGATTAATCGAAAGATAACTATAATATTACCTCTTCTTTTTTTTTTGACCTAATTAAATGGTAGTTCACACATCCCCATGAGTTCATCCTTACATATTGTGATTGTATCTAATCAAGGATGTGATTGTCCTCACTAGCTAATATATCAAAAACCTCTGAAGATATTAGCTTGCATGGGTACTCCACCAAGTCCCTTTTGCATAAAAACTACCCCAAGTGTGCATATGCACATCATTCATTGGTGTAAGAGGGATATAGTCAAATTCTATTAGGAGCCTCTCAAAAAATAAAGTAAATAGCTCTAAATCGAAATGGAAGACATATCACTCCTCAAGTATGCTACAACAATGACCCTAAGTAATATAAATTGTTGTAACATGATAGTAGACTACCTATCAATTGAGAACTAACAAATAAACTATATCTCGATAGTGCATCAAAAAAAAAATAATGCATTTCCCAATAGAGGTATATTATGCTAGTATCATCATCATAAGAGATTGTAACGCTCCCTCCCACCCCCTTGGACTTCTTAGGTTGTTTATGGTGTTACTTTTAACTAATATGACCTACATGGTTTCAATATGAAGAAGGGTTTAAAAAAATCCTTGTTCTCCAAAGCTTATGGAATTAACCTTGGACAACACCATCACATTCATCCCGTCGAGAGCTTTTTGGCGATATAAATTATATCCCAATTCAATAGTCGGATTGAGAGTTTTGCCCCTTTTTAAGTTTGACCAATTAGATAGTGTCATGTCAGAATTTCAGCCACATCATTCGAGCGACGTCCTCATAGACTCTTTATGCAGTGTCCAAATAGTATTACTAGGATTTCATGGTGCCTTCCACATCATTCTGGTCTAGTGGGTCCCACAGAGTTTGACTCCCACATCTCATTCACCCTTTTCACATTATATTTGGTCCTGAGGGGGAATCCAAGTGTGCACAAAAATTCCCAAGAGACACCCTTCCCGAACCTTTGGATACCATCATCATTCATAGGGTAATCCAACCCTAGCCTACATCCGAGGCATCACAAATTTTCAGCATGCCCTCACTCCCAAATGTCTCGGATCCTAGATAAATCCTCCACTTCATGAGGTAATTCGGCCTGAAGCCAATAAACCTTCATGTGGATCCCACTCCATAATTACTATACATTTTACGAAATTGACTCCTTCCCAATTTGTGCTCATGCAAACATTGCACTAGGCTAGGCCCAACCCCAAATACTCATATGAAATCTAACTTGCGACTAAATCTAGCCTCTTGCCTTCGAACACCCAAATGGGCCCCACCCCAAATTTTACCTTTTTACTTACTCTCTCTGTGAGATATATGAATCATTTTGAATATGGTGCATCCCCAAGAATGCATAAGTGTAACCCATCCATATGCCTAGACTCTTGGATACATATGCTAGGCCTAAAGTACATCTGGCATGGATATAAAATCCTCCCAAAAGCTTATCCGACCTCGGATACAAGACTAATCTTCTATGATACTCAGACTTAGGAATTCTAAGAACTCAAGGAACTTTGCCAAAATTCTCCTTGAAGCTTGAAGATGCTTGGAACACCAACTCCCACAAAAATGAAACCCTTATTCAAACACTAACATTCCAAGAAATATACATACCCAAAATACAATTGATGTAGTTGTTGTCACATGTCATACCCTCTTGTGATTATGTCAAACGGTCATATTTTTATTCCCTTTTATAGAAAAAGATGAGTGTAGTCTTGGAAATCCAAAAAGAAACGGCCTAAGTCTAAAATCCAAAAGAGAGCCAAAATTTGGGAGTCTATTATCGGGACCTGATATCGGAAGAGGAATATTGGAGCATTCAAATGTCAGGAGGTCAGATCTTGAAGCAAGCTCATATTAGCACCTCATAGAGGAAGGGGAAGACTTAGAAGCAGAATAGTATCAAGATCTCAGATTTTCGTAACTCCTTAGAAATTGAAATTATTCAAATATCCCTAAGGTTGCCGAGGAAAGGAAATACAAAGGAGATTGTTGAAAATCCAAAGACCCGAGGACCATTTTCTCTCTCCTCCGAAGAATACACATGGCATCTAGTGGTTGGCACCGAGAAGCAGACAGGGTTGATCACATCAGTATCATGTGGCCATTCAATGGGCACATGGAAATCAGTTTTGACATTTTTGGGGGACATAATGGCACAGATCTAGATGACACATGTCACCACTCAAGATGCGCCACATGGAGATGATGGTATTAGCGTGATGACATCTCAGAGGTTGGAAGTTCGGAGGAAAGGTATTTTGTAACCCCATGTTTAAATTGTTTTATAAAAAGTTTGATCTAATGGAGGGGCTTTGATGTTGTTAGCACTTGGTCATGAGGAATCAAGGGACCAAGGGTGTAGAAAATGTGGAGCACCCAAGTGCTATGTTGAATATTGGAGGTCGGAATTCTCGAGACCCTTTTAAAATTGCATTTTTGAAAAGGTTCCAATGAGAGGGGTTTATGATGTGTTGTTGGAATTTGGTTTCGAGGGCCCAAAGAACCAAGGGTGTGGACCAAGGTCAAGCACCCAAGTGCTATGGAGCCAATGGAAAGAGGGATACATTGTAACTTTGTTTTAATATTCGAAGAAGTTCCGATGAGAGGAGCCCCAATGGGGAGCGGCACTTGGTCACAAGCATTCAAATAACTAAGGGCAAATCACGAATACCAAAGGGAGATAGGCTCACGACGAGATCCTGAAGGCTTTAGCACCCAATCACTGAGCCTACGATCATGGCACCTGGTCCTATAAGGGAGAAACGGTAAGGGGGCCAAACTCAAAATGGGGTGAAGTCATCGGAACTCTATGAATTCGTAAGACTTTTATAAAGAAAGTTATGATGAAGGAAAGCTCCGATACTGCATCCCCCCAAGCGTTATACCTATGGTCATAAGTGGTGGTTCTATGGCATATGAATGATAAGGAGCTAAGCACAGGAGGGCTCGAGGCATTAGAACCTTGGATTTTTGTAACAGCATTTCAATTAAATTTATGATGCGCCTTAGCTCTAAAATTACACTATGGAAGTGTTAAGAGATGTATTTGGCTCTGATAGCATACCACAAAGTAAATAAAGAGATGGATGGGTTGAAAGCTATGTCATGGGGAACCTCCAATGCCACCACAACTTATCGCGACCAACTCCAAGAGGGGAAGTTTCAAGATGTTAAAAGGAGAAAGTGACAAGCGAACTGGCTAGAAATCGTGGGGGAATATCATAACAAAAGTATGGCCAAATCATCATCCCACCATTGATCTAGACAATGGAGCCCGAATCTGCCTAAGGAAATCAGAGGGATCAGCATGGAGATATTTTGTTGTGTTCATCACGACTCCTCACATTTCTCATGTTTGATTATTTTGTAATTTTTTGCATTTTCAAGAAGAGAATCGGATATGTTTTGTAATCATTAGGACATTCGCATGCTCAGACAATTGTCACACATTGGAATATATTTTGTAAGGTTTTTTTCTTTCGTTATCCCTATAAAAAGAGGGAAGAAACTCATTAGAAAGGTTCTTAAATGTTAATTTTCCATAGGGCTATATTGTTCTTTGCTTTGATAATTGCATTTCTTCAATTAACAGATTACATTCACCCCATAACATCATAAAATTATTCAAATTTACATCATTATTTAGCAGCATAGGCAACTATATAGAAAGAACAATATCATCATCATTAAAAAAACGAAACATAAAGGAACAATAGAAGAAAATCATTCACACATAGACACACCAGGATTGGTTGGAGACCAAAAAAAAACCCACTATGGGGAAAATCCTTGAAAATTCTTCTTCTTAGATTGTCATCAAATGATTCGGAAAAAGAAAGTACAATGATCCATATCTTTATCTATCCAACTAATCATCAAAACAACTACAACATCCATGAAATGAACCCAACAATGTTTATACTCAAAACTTTGATTCTGAAGACTGTAATGAACTGTTAATGTCTGCAGTCAACTACCGAACCCTGCGGTCACTGAGTGAAATCTTCATAAGACTGAGATTTCATCTTTCAAATCTAGGTCACATGGATGAGGTGTCATGCGAGTTACTATACATTTCCCAGTCTCTTCTTTAAGCCTGGCATGCAAGCCACTGGGGTCAAATATGGACTGCAGAAACCCTAAACACCCAATCGCATGGATGGAGAGTTGACTGTGCGACTAGAAGGCTTCGGCCACATGGATGAGATTTTGTGCATATGAATATAGTCAAATCCTTCATATTTTGTGCCTATGACTGGGGCCCAAACCCATAAATCAAAGATGCAAGCTTCGAACCCTGCAATTTCACCTTAGAGTGAACATGATCCTCCACAGACGAGCCTTAGACCTGTGTGATCCAAAAACAATTTAGAATAGTGTCTCATCATTGTGACAAAATGAGGTAGAGGCAACTTGTATTTATGGCCTTTCAAGGGGTCCACTTTTCTTTAGGGCTAACCTTATCAAATGTGCACATGTGGGCTTTACTTCATAAGTACACTTTCCCTTATCCGATTTGAGTGATCTTTCAGTCGATTTTGGTCCTCTCAAAAAGAGGAATTCAATGCAATCATTCTCCATAAGGTGAGTTGTCCAAAGTATAATTTGAACGTAGTTTCATATTTTAACACTCACTCTCAACTAGGGAGAATTCCACCTACATCATGTCATGTGTATCTTGTCATCAAAGCATATCTAATCTCAAGTATCTCATTATCTTGTATCATCATTGATCATCTCAATTCCTCTCTTGCGCATTCTTACTTATCCCTTGATCATCCCTGCTCATATGTTGAATATTCTCGAATCTAAAAGAAGAAGAATTCTGACATCAGAGGGGAGCTCCATATACCACCATCTTTCCATCAGGCTACTACCTGGAATCTCTTCCAATGGGCTACTACCTGGAAATATCAGCGGGGAGTTAGATCTCCGACCCGCATCAACATAGGAGAGCATATCATCAAGGAGAACATCTCAACCTGGAATGACATTTGGGAGCTAATACTCAACCCAGAATCTCATGGGGGAGCTACTAATATGACATTGTATCAAGCAATAGGTGATATAGGGGAGCTACTACTAAACCCATTGTATTGCCTACTAATCTTCCCAACAATGACCCTGAATTGTATTGTGGTATAACACTTGCATCATAATTTGAGCTTGGATGAGATACCTGAATTACCAAGAGGTATGTATCACATACCTCCAAGCCTCCTCAACTTGTTGGCCAGATAGGGAGGGACAATCCCAATAAGCCCTGCTTGTGGGTATGATGCCTCTTGGGGTATACTCTATAAACACCAAGATAGGGTGAGATACTACTCCAACCCTATGGGTAACAAATAGGGGTGATACCCTAATGTCCAGATTTCCCTCAACCCTAGGAGCCCTCTATCTCAATTCCACACCCTAGGAGCTCAGACACGGGAGGAACAGTTGGCTTAGTGTTCTCGATTAGTCATGCTCTTTGTAGATCATAAACATATCATCATTCTCATATCTAATAATTATCGTATCTCAATAGTATCTATCTCTTATTCATACAAGAAATCAAATCAAATATCATATTAGAACATAAATAATCATATATATCACAAAAAAAGGATAGCATAGTTATCCTCCCTCTTAAGGAGGTGTCATCCAAAATCTTAATCTTGTCACAATATATGAAGGTAACTTATTCCCAGCTATATGTGGTATTATCTATTGGGTTGTGTTGGGCGGACCCACCTATGGTTTTGTGCATGATTTTCGCACATGTTTTTTTTGGACGCGATGGTTTTCGGTCCATGGTTTTGGACGCGATGGTTTTTGGTCCATGGTATTGGACGCAATGGTTTTCATTCCATGGTATTGGATGCTTTGGCATGTATAAATATGTATTGTAACATTGAAAGGAAAATAATGAAAAATCAAGCTAGTAGTCTTGGTTTTGGGATCCAGTGGGAAATCTCTGTGTATATGTGTTTTATGTGTTATGCTCTCGCATTTTTATTTTTCCTGTGATTTAGAATTCGTATGCAAGTAATTTCTGTACGGGGTTAAAACCTACATTTGGTATCAGAGCTGTTTTGGCTTCAAGGGGACGCCTTTGTTGCTGAGGGGTTTCGCTCGGGCCTGTGGTAGACCCTGTTCAGTGGGAGATCTGCGAGATCGATTCTGGTGGTGAAAGAAGATGGCGAGCAGCGGAAAGATAGAGATTGAGAAGTTCAATGGTCAGAGTTTTGAGTCGTGGAAACTCAAGATGGAGGATCTGTTGGTGGATAAAGATCAGTGGATCACGGTAGATCCGGGTACTAAACCAACGGGAGTGACCGATGAAGATGGAAGAAGTTGGATCGGAAGGCAAAGAGCACAATACGATTATGTGTCTCAGATTCAGTATTGTTGAATGTATCAGGGGAAGCTACGGCGAAGGCTCTATCGGACAAGTTAGCGACTTTGTACCAATCTAAGTCTCTGCTGAATAAACTATTCCTGCGGAAAAAGCTATATAACCTAAGGATGAAAGATGGAGACTCGGTGAAAGAGCATCTGAATGCGTTTAATACTATGGTAAGTCAATTATCATATGTTGATATTAAAATTTCAGATGAAGATAAATGCATCAGTTTGTTGTGTTCTCTACCAGATTCGTGGGAGAGTCTAGTTATTGCAATAAGTAGCAATGCAACTGCTTTGCATTTTGATGAAATAGTCTCAGCCTTGCTGACGGAGGAGATGAGACAGAAAAATATGGACAACCAGAATGGTGATGCCTTGTCTGTATGAGGACGATCCTAGAACAGAAACAAAAATAAGTCATC
>APFE030169112.1:0-15628 GCA_000404065.3 Pinus taeda
AAAGAAGTTTTGATGTAGGTGATTGGATATTCCTACGGCTACAACCATATAAGCAAATGTCCCTCAAGCAAGCTAAGAAGGATAATAAATTATCACCAAAGTATTATGGTCCGTACATGGTGTTGCAAAAGATTGGTACTATGGCATACAAATTAGAGCTTCCTGCAGCTTCTCGAGTGCACCCAGTTTTCCATGTTTCATGTTTAAAGAAGGTTAAGGCGATAAGCTCCCAGTTCAAATAATATTGCCAGAACTTGACGAGGTAGGAAAAATTATATTGGAACTGAGAGCAGTCACAGAAACAAGAACTCAACAGCTATGAAATCAATTGAGTATCTCATCAAGTGGAAGAACTTATCCGCTGAAGATTCCACATGGGAGGATGAGAATTTTATACAGAAGCATCCAAAACTACTCAAGCGTTGAGGACAACACTTTTTTGAAGGAGAGGGGCATGTTAGGTCCCTACAATACTAGTGATTACCACATTACTTTATAGTTTTATCCCTTATTAATATTGTTGTGCCCCTATTGTCCCCATATTGTTATTATTGCACCCGATAGAATTCCTCTATTGTTATTTTTGTGCCTTTATATTATTATTGATAGGTCGGCTGGGTTATATTGTGACTCCTTAGACTCCTATATATAGAAAGGAGGTTTTGTCATTTGAATCATCAAAGAATCATTCTTTTGTGTAATGTAAAGGAGGTTGCCCCCTCGAAGAGGTTGAATTCTAAGGTGTTGATCTATCTTTTCTATATTTTTGTGAGCTCATTTCATAACACTCTCTAGGTCAGAAAAGGTAGTAAGTTGCCAAAAAAAATATAATGACCTACATCCAACAAGTATATTTTTTTTTACTCATACACCCCAAATAGGAACCTCATTTTAGAAGTTTCTTCATCATTCATGGAACAAAATAATCCATTGTAACATTCTTAATTTAATGCAGGAAAAGAAAAGGATTAAGGATATGACAGAATAAATAATGTGGTACTCACTAATAGAGCATCCTATTCTAAGATCAAGTTCATTACTCCATAATATTGTCTTCCTTTTCAAGAGAAAATGGTGGAGGATATTGTGTCTTCTAAACCTCTTTCCTTTGATTTAAGAGCAATTATCATCGCATGTATAGTTATTCCTACCCTACGAAAAAAATCATCATTATTCTAATAAGAAGCACATGGTGGAAGTATCATTATTTCAACTTCATTTCCCATGAATATCTCCCTATTTCTCTACAAAATGGAAAAGAATCTAGTGAAAAAAATTCTAGGCCATGTCAAGATCTAGCTTCTTAGGGGTTTTCTCAGACATCTTTTCTCTACAAGGAAACATCCCATAGATGTAAAGATGAAGAACACATAATTTTCCTATTTGAAGCAGCAATGAACGCATACATAATGTTAGGTGTAAATATTTACATATAGTTGGACTTGAAACATATAAAATTGGTGACTTGAAGCTTTTAATATAGAAAAATATATTGTAAAATTCCAATATAATATGGAAAAAATCAAAACAAATCATGAGTCTAATTCAATGATTATGAAATAAACCATTCAGATAATTTGACAAATTAAATAAAAATCTTTCTTTTATCCATTTACTTTAGTATTAGAAAAAAAATGGAAACAAATTGGTGGTAAGAAATATGAAGCAGAAGACCATAACAAACAATATATCAATTAACGCCATGAATATTGTCGTCTTGCTAGTTAACATCAAATAGATTTTTGTTTAAGTATGTGTGAGCATATTTTTTACCACACGGGGAAAGGAAATAATTCAAACATGTCAACAAAATGTTAAATATTTAGTATAACTAGTCATAAATATCATTATGTCACAAATGCACTAAAATTCCTTATCAGTGTAGTCCACTAATATGCCTTGTTTTCATAAGTAAAAATAAGGTTATACTGGTATATTTTAAATAACATCACAAATAAACTTTTCATAAGATTATACTCGACATTGCAAGTGTTTTTACATGGTTGTATAGATCAATAAAGAGGTATAAATTAAATGGAAAAAACTATGACAAATGAAATGGTGATCACATCCAATTATGGAAGGACATAATCCCAACTGTCAACTTAGAAGGAACCAATGCCAACATGGAAACTCTCTTTACTAGCTGAAGGCCAATGTCATTGAGAAAATTGTTGATATATCCATGTATAACAGAGATGGGCCTCAACTGGTTGGTTGCACCTGAACGTCCAACTAAATCTCCAACCTCATTGCCCAATTTTTCTCCATATTTTGAGAAGATATGCTCAAGTCACCACTACCGGGTTGGATCGATGAATTTGGACAGGATGAAACAAAAATACATACTTAGTCAAAGCTGGGTATACTATGCTGTTAAAATATTCCACACTTTCTTCTCCAAGATGGCTTTGGAAGAAGATATGGAACTCGTCCATGGAAAAGTATTGACTGCAGTAAACTTGAAGAAAAGGAACATTTATGGGCCTTCACATCGTCCCTTATGTGAACCAGCAGAAGAGGACATTCCACATCCTTTTAGAAAATTATCCTATGCTTTAGAAGTTTGGAAACATGCTTTGTATGCACTAGTATGCTTGGTATGCAATAGGAAGCATAGATTAATATTGAACGCCAAATCCTCCTGTCAGAATATAGGACATTCTAATCATTCTGAAACAATCATAGCATTATTTAGTACGTTTAGTTGCTTTCACTCCTCGAAAGGTTCACGACAATAATTTTTTGAATTTGGCTCACAACTCTTCCAATGAGTTTCATTTGTGAAATTTGCATTCTTTATTGATTTTTATACTTGCTTTGGCTATTCAAAATATTGGTAGGGGTTTTCCATGATAATAAAATTTCCAATTCTACATCAAAAATAATGAATATATATATATATATATATATATATATATATATATATATATATATATATATATATATATATATATATATTATATATATTATAATTATAATTTAAAGAAAAAAAAAAAAAAAAAACTAAATAACAAAAAAACAAAAAAACAAAAACAAAAACAGTCCAAAAAAAGCAGATGAACCAGAAAAAAAAATACAAAGCACTAGAAAGTCAAGAATGTAAAAAAGTTGAGCCTTATCAGAAAAAGCAAAGACACAAAATCAAAAAGCGCAAAAGCTTGTCCTTATAACAAAGCTAAAGAGCCAATAAAATAGCTTGCGCAGAGCTCATACAACCACTACAACTATAATTGCTTGTATGGGTTGAACACATTCTTAAAGGCCTGAACGCATATGCATCTGTGGGTTTAGATGTTCATGAAGCTATTGTAATGGCCTTGACATGACTCACTCTTCGTCAATTTTGCCCTGAGAGTTGACCTTAATTCTTGATCTGTTTCGATGATCTAGGCCTCCTATGTTACAATAATCCTTGACCTAGACCTCCTATGTTACAATAATCCTTGACCTAGACCTCCTATGTTAAAATAATTCATTGTTTCTATTTACAGAGAGAGGTGAAGATATTTACATAGAGAGAGTGAGAAGGAAATAATATCAAAGATATTGTGTGAGGGAGATATTCTGAGAGTGAGAAAGAGCAAGATAGGGAGACAATGAGAGAGGGAGATAGCAAGGGCGAGGGTGAGAAAGTGAGATAGGAAAGTGGGAGAGAAAGAGGGAGAGAGGGAGAGACAAAGAGAGAGAGGGAAAGAGAGAGAGGGAGAGGGGCAAAGGGAGGAGGAAGAAGAATGGGAGTGAGAGAGAGAGAAGGAAAGGTAAAGAGGGGAAGAGAGAGAGTGAGAGGGGGAGAGGGAGGAGGAAGGAGAGAGAGAGAGAGAGAAAGAGAGAGAGGGGGGAAGAGAGAGAAGGAGAGTGCAGAAGAGAGAGGGTAAGACAATGAATAAGAGAGAGAGAGACAGAGAGAGAGAGAGAGAGAGAGAGAGAGAACCATAGTAAGAGTCACAGAGAGAGATTTAGAGACACTGTGAGAGAGGGATAAGAGGAGAGAGAGAGAGGAAAAGTTATAGAGAGTAAGAGAGAGATAGGGTGACAAAGGGATGGAATGGTGGAGGGCCTATTTGTGACCTTCAACCTTATTTCACTATCTATTCATACACATTTTATGTTTATTTATTATCTAAAGTAATATTCTCATTCTCATTTATTGCAAATTGGATTTTTGAGCTAGCATATCTCATCTTTCCTCATGAATTTCTATGGCCTAACTCCCATGGAGAGAACCATGAATTTATCCCCAAACCATTCCAATGTAAGGTTAAAATTTGGGTTTTTTGAAGCTTTAAATTTTCTTTTGTTTTCCACGTCTAATTTTTACGAATAAGGAAGAGAACAAGGGGGCTCTACTTTGTTTCAAATCATTTTTGAAAAAAGTTAAATGAGAAGAAAAGAAATGTGGGGTTTCATTTGATTCATTTGTCTTTAAGTCTAGTGTTTGTGGAAATTATTTTTATTGTGAATTACTTCCTATGATTTTATTTTCATATATTGTATGAGTACAACAAGAAACTCTTCTATATATTATGGTCAGATTTTACCTTGTTTAAATTGATTGCTAATAATTTAAAATTAGAAAGGGAAAAAATAGGGGTCTATTTAATTTTTTTTTTATAATTAATGTTGTTTTTTATTTTTTCTTTGTGTAGGAAACATTGTCCTATTGGGAGGTATATAGTTTTTTTATATTAAAAAAATTACTTTGTCTCAATGTCATTTGATCTATTTTACGTAAATTTATGTGGTTGAAAATGTATGAGTGTTTGAAAAGGGAATGGTCTAACTTGGTTAATGATTTTGTTGATCATATATATCCTTATACACCGTGAAATGACTATTGTGTGAATATTTTCTTAGAAACTTATTTATTTTAAATCAAGGTTTCATTTGGTTTATTTTTAGTAAAATTATCTCATTGAACATGTGTGAGTTTGTGGAGGAATATTTGAATGAATCATTTTCTAGTTATTTATTTTTTCCATAATGAGATTGGGAAACATATTTAGGACATTTTTGTGAAGAACCCTTGAAGATTTGATGTTGAGTGATATTTATTTAAATATTTTAAAATTAATATATTACAAATATTTGTTAATGATATCGATTCCCTTTCCATGAAAAGTTTGTTGTTGAAATTTAACATTGGTTTCACAACTTGGTTTTTTGAACAACTTTGTTGTATTTTCTTTCCACCAAAACTTTATAGATAAGACAAGGTAATTTATTATGGAGATGAACCAACCTAGATCTATATTTACTCTATATCTATCAAGTACTAAGAGGGATCAAATATTTCAAGATGATACCACTTTTGTGAGTGAAAAACTTAAAGAAAGGTTTGCAACTTGAAATATATTATCACTCTATCCACTTAATAGGTTTCAATTAAGATGGATCTAGGATAGTTTTTATAGCACAACACATGTATTATAAGCAAAGTATGATTTCTTATAAAGAATGAATTGATGTCTCCTAACATTTAAAATTAATTTATATAACATGATAATAATAAGGTTGTTGAATACAATTGTAAATCACATAAACTCATATAAATAATAGTAATAATCCTAATACATAGAAAGTAATGTTCCTTGTATTTCTTATCCCTGCCACATTAAATGGTGATCAAAATGCAAAAACTATTACAAAATTTTAGATAATACTGTTTAGTATTCAACAACCTTGATAAAAATTTTAAATTTATATTTTATTATTTTACAATTATAATTCCTTTAATATTCATGACTTTTGGATTGGATTAAATGATAAAAATTATTGTTCAATAACAACATAAATAAGTAATAAAATATTTTCTTTAACTCAGATTCATAAAAAACATTGGAAATGTAAATGTTGATTGTTTCGGAGAAGAGGCATAAAATAAAATGTTTTGTTTGGTATTATATCTTTTTGTACTAATAAAAATATATCTAAACACAAAATTCATCCTTTAAAAAGAGGGTTGCAATTTACTTTTTAAGTCGATATTTTGACTACACTAGATTTATGGCTAGTTTAAAAAAGCAAAGTAACAATTAAATTTTATTACCTCGAAAAATCCTTACATCACACAATCTTGACCAAGATGCATGTTTCCTCTCTAATCATCCCTCTATAGTATTATCTAATATAGATAGTATATGATTGGTATACTATGTCCCCGTAGACATTTGTTGCTAGCTCGTGGATATCTTGTGACAATAAATAATTAGTGGCCACTAAGTTCAAAGATCTACAATTTCAAAGAAGTTCAACACTGCTCATAAAATTGTGTTTTCATTATTCTTGGTAAATCAAGCATAGTAGTAGACATGAAAGCACTAGTTAACAAGTTACTAGCTCACCAGGTAATTTTTAATAACTTCTCTATATCTCAATGAGGATTTTCTACATTTTCAATTATGGTATATCTTTTTTTGTCCATAGCTATATGAATATGAAACTGTACATATTAGTGTTACAAGTCATGGAGTGAAATAATCTCATATGTAGCTAAGGGATAGACCAAATATGTTTCAGACAGAGACATAAACAGTCATAATACCTACACATATCCCTTATACAAGGATTTAGAGCACCAGTCATGCGAACAATACAATTTAATATGTAATTCGATTTATTGATATTATATTTTGGGATGTTTTTATAAAAAATAATTGAAATGTTGGTAATCTCCTCTATTCTTATTGTTGCATTTATCCATACTTTAATGATTAATAACTTCTAATAAATGAAACTATAAATTGTTTGGTTCTTATATATGATAGATGTTTGTTAGTTGATATATTGGTTTCTTAAAAGGGAAAGGGAAAAGTGCTTTTTTTTAGTGTTATATTTTTCTAATCTTCCAAAATAACAAGTTTAGTCTCAAGAATTATTTAAATAAAAAAACCTTAAAAACATAACCATAATTTATAATTTTTATCATAAATTTAATGTAATTGTAGAAACTTTGTTTAAATTATCGTGTATTCATTAAAATTTATTTAAAAATTTTAATCCAATTGTATCGATTACCTTTATAAAAATATACATATGACTTTTTTGTGCAAACATAAATTATATATTGAGAATGCATCTTTCTTGAAATATGTTATACCAATCTTACACTCAGTTACATATAACAAATCAATCCCCACACACACAGATATATATATACTAATATAATAATTTACTTATGAAATTTTCTTTATACTAACAAAAATTCCAAGTAAAGAATGATAGAAAACCATTCATCATTTACTTTCTTATAATTCTCTAATCTCGTGAATATTTGTAACAAATTTATCCCCCTATTTATACCATTCCATTCAGATGTTTAGTCATTAAAATTTTCCATATCTATCATTCTTTATAAAAAATGATCTCTCTTGCATGGTTATAGATATTTTTTTATTTTTTTTTTGTGAATCTAAGGGCCTCCATTATATCATAATATTACATCGATTTATACAATTTTCCAAAATCCTAACATCCTCACACATACCATATTTATTTGCCACTAGGTAATTACCAAGAAAGATAGCCAATTTCCTTGGGAGAAACTAAGTCATTGATTCCATGTGTGTTGGTTAGAGTGGGATCTAAGGCCTCACCATGGCCTAAATCTCCTACAATGTGCCTTTTCCATTCACCCCTCTCTAGAATTGCACTTCTAGTACTACCTCATTGATGAGGCATTTCACTCCAAGCTATATCACAATATTTCCTGCAAACCAAAAAACTATTTCCATAACAATAAGCATCAATACACCTAGATAGAATACCGCAGGAACCTAATTATGTACCTCCTATACCTATACATGGGATGAGGGCTAAAATTCACAAGTTGAGATGTTAATCATGCTTTCTCTCTCTATGGAGGCACACCCAACCATCCATCAAACCACCAAAAAATTGACATCCTTCCAACACAAGGAGAACGCAATGTTACTAGACCAACCTATGCATTCTAGTCCACCAACTAACAAAATTGGCCCCATCACCATAAAGTATACCCAACACTAAACCAAAACCTTATAAATAACCATAATGTCGATCAAGAAAATGAAAGAGCCAATGTCTATGGTTAATTAAGAATAAGGACAAGACTCATGAATTATGGTAGTTCCTAGTCCCCATAAAGACTAACATAGATTTGATGACAACAATAAATAAATATTGAACTTACCTTAGTGATGTATAAATAATTGACATACCCCTTTATGTAGTAGTCACCCTAGCACATCTCATTGTTTCTTTAGTGTGTAGCAAGTGACCAAGAGCACTATTTTTTTTACCACTTAGTGTTGTAAATCCACAAGGAAAATTCTTCTAAAAGTGCTAAAGGTGTGATTTTATTGGAAAAACTTGGAGTCATCCTAGACTTACCTTGTACCATGGAAACTTGAGCATTGTAAAACCTCCTTGAAGCCATTATAGTATGTAATATTTCCCATATTAATACTTAGTTGATATCTAGTTCGAGCTCGTAAACCCACAAGTGCCATGCTTGATCCAATGTCGCTACTACCGCCTCCATCATCATGTTGCAAGTAATAAAAATTCCTCTCATTAATTAGCATAAACTCACATGTGCTTGCATGGCTGCGGGCTACCATGCCACCCAGCCTTAATTATAATTAAGGTTGAATGGGTGGCATGCACCTTCCTGAGCCTCACTAATTCAAATGTTAATGATATTTTAAGTTAGTACATTAAATACTTACCTGTAGCAATTAAGATTTCTTCTCAATGTTGTCAACATAATATTATGTATTATATTTCTTGAAAATATTATGATGGAAAAATATGCACAAAATGAGTTGACTTTGGCTTCTAGCAATGACAATTCTTAACTAATATAGCATTGAACCTTTCTACCTAGCATAGATAATGGTGCATGCATATGATACATAATTGTTAATAAAAATTTGAAAATCATATTCTTGGTTGCGACTTAGTAAATATTTGGAGACAAATCCAATAATATTAAATTATAAATTAAATTAGATAAATATCTAATGAGAAGTGAAGATTTAACTCAAGTGAACTCTTACATGTTAGCCTGAATGGTTTCTCATGGAAATCACAATGGTGCAGACAAAATTGCTAATGGAAATTTGAAAATAATATTTTGTGCAACTGCTTAATGAAAATCTAGAAACAATAACTAACTCAGGGCATGTCTATGAGTGGTAGGAAAATAATTACAATAAACATTTCCTACTATCAGGTTGGATTGGGAAGACATTACTCACTCCAGCAAATAGTAGAGTGTCATCTTCGCCTGCCTCACTCGAATTAAAAATTAACGCATACATTTGAAATTACATCAACGATTCAAGTAGTAGTCTTGCGGACTTGGGAAGATGCATTAGCCTATAGTATTTTGGTTTATCACACAATCTTGTCCATGGTTGACTCCTACACTCGGATATTATCTTTGAGCCTTCAAGAGATAAGCATCTACATCTCTCCACAAATAACTTCAACAGTTCAGTGTCTGCCTTCAACCAACTACCAATGTTGCAAGTCTTAAATATTTTCTCCAATTTTTCCAATGCTACAATTCCATCCTTTTTAGGAAATCTTTAACATCTTTTACAATTTAACTTGAGCTCAAATTTTCATGCTGGTTCCATGCCTTTTAGGCTAGTAAATATGAAAAAACTATAACATCTATGGTTAGCAGGTTGCAATCTTGTCGGAGAAATTTATTGGATGTTTTTGCATCAGTTAATGATTCTATCTCCTACAATAACTTCTATCATTTAATAGATTCTAACAAAATATGTAGCACAATATGTTTACTCCAAATTTAGAGAGGGACGTTATAGAGGAAACCCTTACCATTTTTATGATAGTTAAGATATCAATATATGTCTCCATTACCTCCTCATATGATAATAATATCACTACTTTTGTTATCCTTTTATTAGTTTATTCTCTTTTGAATGAGGTAATTTCTCTTTTGGGCTATTGTTATCGGTTGATATCTTCCATACTCTAATTCTCTTTTTAAGTAAGATAAAAATACTTTACGCAAGTGAAAATTTGTGATATGTGTTGAAAAATTGAATGATAAACAAGTAATGTAAGAAAAATCTTCAACACAACTACTTTAGTGAATCTGGCTAGTCTTTCTAGATATACTAAAACTACAATTGGAATTTATCCATAGCATAATTTAGATTTCATCATTCTTTTGTGTAATGTAAAGGAGGTTGCCCCCTCGAAGAGGTTGAATTCTAAGGTGTTGATCTATCTTTTCTATATTTTTGTGAGCTCATTTCATAACACTCTCTAGGTCAGAAAAGGTAGTAAGTTGCCAAAAAAAATATAATGACCTACATCCAACAAGTATATTTTTTTTTACTCATACACCCCAAATAGGAACCTCATTTTAGAAGTTTCTTCATCATTCATGGAACAAAATAATCCATTGTAACATTCTTAATTTAATGCAGGAAAAGAAAAGGATTAAGGATATGACAGAATAAATAATGTGGTACTCACTAATAGAGCATCCTATTCTAAGATCAAGTTCATTACTCCATAATATTGTCTTCCTTTTCAAGAGAAAATGGTGGAGGATATTGTGTCTTCTAAACCTCTTTCCTTTGATTTAAGAGCAATTATCATCGCATGTATAGTTATTCCTACCCTACGAAAAAAATCATCATTATTCTAATAAGAAGCACATGGTGGAAGTATCATTATTTCAACTTCATTTCCCATGAATATCTCCCTATTTCTCTACAAAATGGAAAAGAATCTAGTGAAAAAAATTCTCGGCCATGTCAAGATCTAGCTTCTTAGGGGTTTTCTCAGACATCTTTTCTCTACAAGGAAACATCCCATAGATGTAAAGATGAACAACACATAATTTTCCTATTTGAAGCAGCAATGAACACATACATAATGTTAGGTGTAAATATTTACATATAGTTGGACTTGAAACATATAAAATTGGTGACTTGAAGCTTTTAATATAGAAAAATATATTGTAAAATTCCAATATAATATGGAAAAAATCAAAACAAATCATGAGTCTAATTCAATGATTATGAAATAAACCATTCATATAATTTGACAAATTAAATAAAAATCTTTCTTTTATCCATTTACTTTAGTATTAGAAAAAAAAATGGAAACAAATTGGTGGTAAGAAATATGAAGCAGAAGACCATAACAAACAATATATCAATTAACTCCATGAATATTGTCGTCTTGCTAGTTAACATCAAATAAATTTTTGTTTAAGTATGTGTGCACATATTTTTTACCACATGAGGAAAGGAAATAATTCAAACAAGTCAACAAAATGTTAAATATTTAGTATAACTAGTCATAAATATCATTATGTCACAAATGCACTAAAATTCCTTATGAGTGTAGTTCACTAATATGCATTGTTTTCATAAGTAAAAATAAGGTTATACTGGTATATTTTAAATAACATCACAAATAAACTTTTCATAAGATTATACTGGACATTGCAAGTGTTTTGACATGGTTGTATAGATCAATAAAGAGGTATAAATTAAATGGCAAAAACTATGACAAATGAAATGGTGATCACATCCAATTATGGAAGGACATAATCCCAATTGTCAACTTAGAAGGAACCAATGCCGACATGGAAACTCTCTTTACTAGCTGAAGGCCAATGTCATTGAGAAAATTGTTGATATATCCATGTATAACAGAGATGGGCCTCAACTGGTTGGTTGCACCTGAACATCCGACTAAATCTCCAACCTCATTGCCCAATTTTTCTCAATATTTTGAGAAGATATGCTCAAGTCACCACTACCAGGTTGGATCGATGAATTTGGACAGGATGAAACAAAAATACATACTTAGTCAAAGCTGGGTATACTATGCTGTTAAAATATTCCACACATTCTTCTCCAAGATGGCTTTGGAAGAAGATATGGAACTCGTCCATGGAAAAGTATTGACTGCAGTAAACTTAAAGAAAAGGAACATTTATGGGCCTTCACGTCGTCCCTTATGGGAACCAGCAGAAGAGGACATTCCACATCCTTTTAGAAAATTATCCTATGCTTTAGAAGTTTGGAAACATGCTTTGTATGCACTAGTATGCTTGGTATGCAATAGGAAGCATAGATTAATATTGAACGCCAAATCCTCCTGTCAGAATATAGGACATTCTAATCATTCCGAAACAATCATAGCATTATTTAGTACGTTTAGTTGCTTTCACTCCTCGAAAGGTTCACGACAATAATTTTTTGAATTTGGCTCACAACTCTTCCAATGAGTTTCATTTGCGAAATTTGCATTCTTTATTGATTTTTATACTTGCTTTGGCTATTCAAAATATTGGCAGAGGTTTTCCATGATAATAAAATTTCCAAAATGGCTATAAAGTGTTTATGAGCTGCATAGGGTTTTAAATTTTTATCTTTATCTAAGTTGTATCTATAGGTTTTAGCATAATCTCTATTTGATTAAGAATCTTTACGAAAACAATTTTCGAATTTTAAATTTAATTTATATATATAAATTAGAGGTCATTATTTGTGAGTTATAAGCTAATTCTAAAAAAAGATAACATGATGTATTTTTACATCAATATTTTAATTTACATTTATATATTATTATTATTATCATCTTAACTTAACAAAATAAAAATAAAAATTATTTAAAAAATGGTTTATATATTTTTTACAAAATTTATGAATAAAACAACAAGTTTCATAATTTTTAATTTATTTTTCTTTTTCTGTTATTTGATGATTTAATAGCTATGACACATTTTAGTATTGTTTTTTCTTAAGGAGGATCACCTTCACATACAAGAGATTCCTAGTCTTCTCACAAAACATCTAATCAAAGATTAAAATAGGTTGGGGCTCCATAGGTATTGATAAAATTTACAAATTATGTAAACACTTTAATTTAGTAAGTTGTTGGATGGTACAATCTAATCCACACTTACTATGATGACCAATTATACCAACATCATATTGGTTTCTCTCAATAATATGAAAAATAAAACATTAACAAAGATTTTTCAAACCAACCTTGAGAATGATGTCTCAACAAAGTTATATATTTAAGCTAGTTAATTACATTGTAATGTGTTCAATCTCTATTTCCCACCACGACCTACATAATAGGGGATTCATGCTTCTTTTTAGGGTAAAATGAGCCAAATAGGCACATAAAATCCTACCTATGAAGGTCAAATATAGTAGTTAGTCTTCTAAAGAGCATTATTTATTATGCATACTCCCCGAGCAAGAAACCAATTCAAAAACATTCTTCATCATACTTGGAAAAAAATAGTCTCTTATCCCTCATTTAACATAAGAAGAAAAGAACACGCTTAAGAATATGGGAGAACAAAAGGTATAAAGCTCACTGATATATCACCTTATTATAAGCTCATGTTTGTTAATAAATGATATATTTTCCAAGAGTTAGTGGAGGAGGAACTTTATCTTTGAAACCTCTTTCCTTTCATTGAAGAGCACATATCATGGTATGTATAGTTGCCCCTACCTTGGGAACAAAATTGGCATTATGATGGCATGAAACACAAGGTGGAAGTATCATCATACTGCCTTTATTGTTCATGAATTATGAAGACACTTATGCAATCATTCCAACTTAAACTAGCACAAAACTGCCTCCATTTTCCCTTGGGGAATATTTGGATATAGAAATCTCCCATTTAGTCCAACGAATGTTGGATCAACCTTTCAATAGGCCATGAACTACACATTCCATGATATAAGTCACATTGTTTAATCTTATTTGGATGACCTTCTAGTCGATTCGAAGAAGCAAGCCCAACACCTAGTTCATCTCTAAGAAATTTTTCTTAGGTGCAAGATCTATAACATATGTCTGGATCCGCACAAATGTGTTTTCTTTATTGATTCTAGATTCCTACTTGGTTTCATTGTCTCCAAACATGGGACTAGGGTTGATCCCAATAAGCTAAAGGAAATTACTCAATTGCTTGTCCCAAAAATCATTTTACCGGTCCAACGTTTAGAAGGGAAAGTAAACTTATTATGATGATTCATCGTGAACTATACAGAGCTAAAGAAATAATTTATTCACCTACTGAAGAAAGGAGTACTTGTGAGATGATTAAGCACAAAAATCATTTGATTCCTTGAAAGAGGAACTTATATCTACTCCACTTCTTATTGCTCCCAACTATTTGCGTGACTTTCTCCTATACATGGAAGCCTCACCATCCTGCATTGGTATGGTTTTTGTTCAAAACCATGATGATCTCAGTAATCATTGATCTATTATCTCTGGAAACATCCAATTGGGCATGAACTCCAATATTCACATGTGGAAAAGTTGTCCTTGGGAGTTGTCTTTGCGATCAATCACTTTCTACACTATATACTTCTACGACAGACTACCATCATCAGTTTGGATAATCCCGTGAGACACATTTTGTCTCATCAAGTCCTCAAAGGAAAATATTCCAAATGCATTTTTATCCTCCTGCAATTTGATTTTTCTTTCACCATTGCCAAGGCGAAAAAATCCTTACTCTTGGAAAAACTATTGTTGTATCTTCCCATAGTCAATCGAAATGAGATAGCCCATGATCCTCTTCCACATGAATCTATCTATCTGATTGATTCAACTGAGCCTTGGTATGGTGAAATTTTTTTCTACCTCCAAGCGCAACACTTCTACCCTGAACTATCATTAGGTGGTCGTCATCACATCCACCACCAAGCTCGACACTATTTAGTGTTGAACAATACTTTATATCTTTATGGCAATGACACAATTCTTCATCACTGCCTCACTCAGCAAGAGGCAAAATATGTTTTAAATGACTCCCATGCTAGGGCATGTCGTGGTCATCTTTCTGGCTTTGCTACCACCTAGAAAATTCTACACGCGGGATACTTATGGCCGACCGTGTTTAATTATTGTAACAAGGCAATCCAGCAGTGGCTCCCTTGTCAAATGCTTACAAATAAAATGCATGCACTCTCGGCTCCCCTCCACCCGATTATCTCCATTGGCCCCTTTTCCAAATTGGGCATTGACTTTGTCACATAGAACCCCACTTCCCCTTATGGACAAAACTAAATTATTGTCGTTGTGGACTACTTTATGAGATGGGTCGAAGCCATTCCCATTTTCTATGTCAATGGAGAAACCATGACATTATTCCTGTTCAATCAAGTGATCTGGCATTTTGGCATGCCCCACACGATCGTTATAGACCATGGTTCTCACTTTCAGAACCACATGATGTACGACTTAACACTGTTGGCTCAGTTCTAGGCAAGAACATTCTTCCTCCTACTACCCCTAGGCTAATGGCCAAGTGGAAGTTATTAACAATGTCCTAAAAACCATGATCCGTTGATTAGTAGGAAATCACAAAACTCACTGGCACCATATGTTATATCCTTTGTTGTGGGCATACCAAACCTCAATAAAAACTACTACAAGCTTTACACCATTCCAACTTGCTTATGGACTAGAAGCAATATTACCTATCGAGCGCCAGATTCCTTCATTGAAACTTACTGTTGAAATCTTGCCCAACACCGTTGCCAAAGAAGAGCGGTTACTATCTCTCAATCAGCTGGACAAGACTGGTTGAGATTCCACACTAGCCCTT
>APFE030169118.1:0-20318 GCA_000404065.3 Pinus taeda
ACCTTTATTGCTACAACTCCAACCTACCACAGTGTCATTGGTAAGGGTTGCATCATGAAGAATTGCAAAATTCATGCAATTGATATGTTGGAATGTCTAAGAACGGATTCTGGTAAAGTCATTCTGCTTAAGCTTTATTTGGGAACACAGAGGACTGGTCAATATTGAACCAATCCAATAAGTTTGGCAATTTTACTGGAGGCCTTTACATTTAAACTATTTGTTGGATAGATTCCACAATGAATCAACAAATTAATTGACAACAAGGGATTCAAGTTATATTAACTAGAAGCACACCTTGCAAGAAAAGTTCCTATTGATGGATTCATCTTTGGTTGCATGGTTGGATCAAGTACACTGTGTGAGCTTTTATATCGTTATTTGAAAGAAGGATAATCCCAAAAGGAGAACGTAACATTGAAAAACGTCCTTTGGAAGGATTTCACAAGGAATTTTCAAATGGTGTGAGGCATACAAGATATGGTATATATTGTTGGTAGGATCTACAAGATCAAACAATTAACAATTTTTGAGAGATTTTATAGAGATTTTTCCCTGATTTGAAATGTCTTATGTGGAATTCTTTCTGCCATTTCGATGCTGATATTTAAAGCTAATATAATGACTCGCCTTATAACATTAAAATCAACAACATCACTTAGATTCTCAGGCTTGTTTGAAAAGTTGTCACGTGGCAATAACATCTGCATCAGTAAAGATGAACTTTTAACATTCCCCAACTCTCTTGAGGACTTGGTTTATTTTATGCTTATAAGATGTGGGAAATTTATTTAGAACAAAGGAGGACATTTTAGATGTAAATAAACGGAATATTTTAACACCCAAGGTACATCTTCTAGTGCAGCTTATTTTATTGTAGAGGAATGGTGAAGATATTTGTTGTAAAAAGAGAGATTGTAGCAGCAATAATCTCTAGACTAAAGCAACGACTTGATTACCCTTCATTTGTCATCAATAACTACTTATCTATAGCAACTTCTACAGATTGTGGGAATAAGTAGCAAAAAACACAGAGATGTTTTCTATTGGAAAGGTAAATCCAAAGGCAAAGTTTTCTTTCAAGCTTGTACCAGAAACTGGAATTAGAATTATTCTCTGTGGAGTTTTCAAAGGCAATGCTGATATAATACAAATATCAGAACATGAAGGGGGCAGTAGATAAATTTTGATAAGTTCTATAAAACACAGGAATTTTGGGAGTCGAATGATGATCGTGAAGAACTCCTAACAGCTACAAATACTGCTATCAATGCAAGTGAAACTGCATGTTCATGACCATTTTGGGATAACTAGAGACTCTTTTTGCATTCTTCAATTAGGATGGCCTAGACCTCATCAAGGAACAAATCAAATAGGTGGAGGACATACATGCATCTACAAATTATATATCTGGAGACCATCAGAATGGAAGGCTAGTCCCATTATTACAAGCGAGAAAAAAAATATTGTCAAATGGAAGTGTGAATAACAAGGCCTTGAGGCTTGGAAGTTTGAATGACACAAACAATATGGAGAGTTCAAAGGGTGCTCTCAGCTTTAATTATTGAAGACGGCCTCCAAGAAGCCAACATAATTCTATGTGATGGACAACAAGACAACTCTCTTCAATGCACTAGTGAGGATTCTCCTTATGATACTATCTAGATTAGCAGTGACACTAAGAACACAAACAGTCACAATGCCTAAGGTAAATGGCTCCTCCAAATCTCAAAATATATACCATGATTTCAAAAAAAATTGGGGAAATGTTACCTTGTAAGCCTTTTCCAAATTACGCATAGCATCCAATATTACCTTTATTGCTACAACTCCAACCTACCATAGTGTCATTGGTAAGGGTTGCATCATGAAGAATTGCAAAATTCATGCAACTGATATGTTGGAATGTCTAAGAACGGATTATGGTAAAGTCATTCTGCTTAAGCTTTATTTGGGAACACAGAGGACTGGTCGATATTGAACCAATCCAATAAGTTTGGCAATTTTACTGGAGGCCTTTACCTTTAAATTATTTGTTGGATAGATTCCACAATGAATCAACAAATTAATTGACAACAGGGGATTCAAGTTATATTAACTAGAAGCACACCTTGCAAGAAAAGTTCTTATTGATGGATTCATCTTTGGCTGCATGGTTGGATCAAGTACACGGTGTGAGCTTTTATAGCATTATTTGAAGGAAGGATAATCCCAAAAGGAGAACGTAACATTGAAAAAGGTCCTTTGGAAGGATTTCACAAGGAATTTTCAAATGGTGTGAGGCATACAAGATATGGTATATATTGTTGGTAGGATCTACGCGATCAAACAATTAATAATTGTTGAGAGATTTTATAGAGATTTTTCCCTGATTTGAAATGTCTTATGTGGAGTTCTTTCCGCCATTCCGATGCTGATATTTAAAGCTAATATAATGACTAGCCTTATAACATTAAAATCAACAACATCACTCAGATTCTGAGGCTTGTTTGAAAAGTTGTCAGGTGGCAATAACATCTCCATCAGTAAAGATGAACTTTTAACATTCCCCAACTCTCTTGAGGACTTGGTTTATTTTATGCTTATAAGATGTGGGAAATTTATTTAGAACAAAGGAGGACATTTTAGATGCAAATAAAAGGAATATTTTAACACCCAAGGTACATCTTCTAGTTGAGTTTATTTTACTGTAGAGGAATGGTGAAGATATTTGTTGTAAAAAGAGAGATTGTAGCAGCAATAATCTCTAGACTAAAGCAACGACTTAATTACCCTTCATTTGTCATCAATAACTACTTATCTATAGCAACTTCTACAGATTGTGGGAATAAGTAGCAAAAAACACAGAGATGTTTTCTATTGGCAAGGTAAATCCAAAAGCAAAGTTTTCTTTCAAGCTTGTACCAGAAACTGGAATTAGAATTATTCTCTGTGGAGTTGTCAAAGGCAATGCTGATATAATACAAATATCAGAACATGAAGGGGGCACTAGAGAAAGTTTGATAAGTTCTATAAAACACAGGAATTTTGGGAGTGAAATGATGATCGTGAAGAACTCCTAGCAGTTGCAAATACTGCTATCAATGCAAGTGAAACTGCATGTTCATGACCATTTTGGAATAACTGGAGCCTCTTTTTGCATTCTTCACTTAGGATGGCCTAGACCTCATCAAGGAACAAATCAAATAGGTGGAGGACATACATGCATCTACAAATTATATATCTGGAGTCCATCAGAATGGAAGGCTGGTCCCATTATTACAAGCAAGCAAAAAATATTTTCAAATGGAAGTGTGAATAACAAGGCCTTGAGGCTTGGAAGTTTGAATGACACAAAGGATATGGAGAGTTCAAAGGGTGCTCTCAGCTTTATTTATTGAAGACGGCCTCCAAGAAGCCAGCATAATTCTATGTGATGGACAACAAGACAACTCTGTTCAATGCACTAGTGAGGATTCTCCTTATGATACTATCTAGATTAGCAGTGACACTAAGAACACAAACAGTCACAATGCCTAAGGTAAATGGCTCCTCCAAATCTTAGAATATATACCATGATTTCAAAAAAAATTGGGGAAATGTTACCTTGTAAGCCTTTTCCAAATTACGCATAGCATCCAACATTACCTTTATTGCTACAACTCCAACCTACCACAGTGTCATTGGTAAGGGTTGCATCATGAAGAATTGCAAAATTCATGCAATTGATATGTTGGAATGTCTAAGAACGGATTCTGGTAAAGTCATTCTGCTTAAGCTTTATTTGGGAACACAGAGGACTGGTCGATATTGAACCAATCCAATAAGTTTGGCAATTTTACTGGAGGCCTTTACCTTTAAATTATTTGTTGGATAGATTCCACAATGAATCAACAAATTAATTGACAACAGGGGATTCAAGTTATATTAACTAGAAGCACACCTTGAAAGAAAAGTTCTTATTGATGGATTCATCTTTGGCTGCATGGTTGGATCAAGTACACGGTGTGAGCTTTTATATCGTTATTTGAAAGAAGGATAATCCCAAAAGGAGAACGTAACATTGAAAAAGGTCCTTTGGAAGGATTTCACAAGGAATTTTCAAATGGTGTGAGGCATACAAGATATGGTATATATTGTTGGTAGGATCTACAAGATCAAACAATTAATAATTGTTGAGAGATTTTATAGAGATTTTTCCCTGATTTGAAATGTCTTATGTGGACTTCTTTCCGCCATTCCGATGCTGATATTTAAAGCTAATATAATGACTCGCCTTATAACATTAAAATCAACAACATCACTGAGATTCTGAGGCTTGTTTGAAAAGTTGTCAGGTGGCAATAACATCTGCATCAGTAAAGATGAACTTTTAACATTCCCCAACTCTCTTGAGGACTTGGTTTATTTTATGCTTATAAGATGTGGGAAATTTATTTAGAACAAAGGAGGACATTTTAGATGCAAATAAAAGGAATATTTTAACACCCAATGTACATCTTCTAGTGCAGCTTATTTTACTCTAGAGGAATGGTGAAGATATTTGTTGTAAAAAGAGAGATTGCAGCAACAATAATCTCTAGACTAAAGCAACGACTTGATTACCCTTCATTTGTCATCAATAACTACTTATCTATAGCAACTTCTACAGATTGTGGGAATAAGTAGCAAAAAACACAGAGATGTTTTCTATTGGCAAGGTAAATCCAAAGGCAAAGTTTTCTTTCAAGCTTGTACCAGAAACTGGATTTAGAATTATTCTCTGTGGAGTTGTGAGAGGCAACGCTGATATAATACAAATATCAGAACATGAAGGGGGCAGTAGAGAAAGTTTGATAAGTTCTATAAAACACAGGAATTTTGGGAGTCGAATGATGATCGTGAAGAACTCCTAGCAGCTGCAAATAGTGCTTCAATGCAAGTGAAACTGCATGTTCATGACCATTTTGGAATAACTGGAGCCTCTTTTTGCATTCTTCACTTAGGATGGCCTAGACCTCGTCAAGGAACAAATCAAATAGGTGGAGGACATATATGCATCTACAAAATATATATCTGGAGACCATCAGAATGAAAGGCTGGTCCCATTATTACAAGCAAGCAAAAAAATATTGTCAAATGGAAGTGTGAATAACAAGGCCTTGAGGCTTGGAAGTTTGAATGACGCAAAGGATATGGAGAGTTCAAAGGGTGCTCTCAGCTTTAATTATTGAAGACGGCCTCCAAGAAGCCAGCATAATTCTATGTGATGGACAACAAGACAGCTCTGTTCAATGCACTAGTGAGGATTCTCCTTATGATACTATCTAGATTAGCAGTGACACTAAGAACACAAACAGTCACAATGCCTAAGGTAAATGGCTCCTCCAAATCTCAGAATATATACCATGATTTAAAAAAAAATTGGGGAAATGTTACCTTGTAAGCCTTTTCCAAATTACGCATAGCATCCAACATTACCTAAAGAGGTCCATTAAGAGTATTTGATTATGGAATGCAATCTGGCCTAAACAATGACATGATTTTCAACAGGTTCCCAGAGATATACAGGACAGGAGGCGAGAATATTATATCCATTGGTTAAAAGTCAGGTCCTTGAAATGCCCGATAGGCTATGGGAAACCTTTTTGATTGTTCTTCCTATTATCACTATTAGGTATGAATGGTAATGCTCATGCATGCCAATCTAAATTTGTTTTCCAGTTGAATTTGGGAGAAATTAGCATCTGCAACTAAAGCTGTAATTGCAATAAAGAAAATAGACAATTTACTTTATGGGTTCCACGCTTAACACTAGATCTGAGGTAGGAGTTCAAGTACCCTATGCATTGAATTAGTGCCCAGGGTTGGAGAAGACATGCAGGTTTTAGCATTAACGAAATCAAGTTACGTGACTTTAAGTGCACCCAATCATGATTTAATCCTCGGTTATTGTAAATCCGAGTGACTTCAGAAACCATAATAGCTTTAAAAGAATAAATCAGAAACCATAACAGAAAGAAGGGCTAACATAAATCAGAAACCATAACAGAAAGAAGGGCAAGAAACACTGACCGCTAAGAGTTTTCCAACCAGAAGACCTCTGAGTAGAAATCCCATGTGTGAAGCACACAGTATAAATAGTGATATAACAACACAAGGTTGCGCTGGCTACGCGGCTCTCAGGCAGGAAGAAAGACACAAAACCAAGAAGAAAGACATGTTTCGTCACTGCGAAGACACGTTTTGGTTCAGTCACTGCGAAGAGTCTCATCGCCACGAGGCCTGACCTTTCATGGCCCATTGCCAGATCCTCCCTCTTTGTCTTCCAGCAAAAAATAACATTTTTCGATGAAAAAAAAAAGATTAAACCAACCAACCACAGAAAACACCTCAATCTTCTAATACACAGAATCAATGGCTCAGGATGCACAGGTCACATTTTAGGGATGTCTTTATCCGAGGGAACGCCTTATGGCGTAAATATATAAATGATACAATATTAATAATTGAAAAATTAATTTCTATTCTTGGAAATTGTTTTTCTTATTTATATATATATATATATATAATATATTATATATATATTTGATTAAATAGATTAAACTAAAAATAAATATGCAAATATGTGAAGAGTCCATTATAAAAGACAGCATACTTTTTCTTTGTGCACCATCTCTGCAATGGCCAGAGTAGGGTGAATCACCTCGGTCTGTTGGGAGCCAATCTCCTGCAAGTTATAGTTACATAAACCTGTCCTGTTTCTAACAAGGTGGGACACTGGCACACTGCCTTAGAATTTGTGGTTTAAAATTAAAATTATTTTGAAGTTGTTTACATAAAAAGGATTTGTGATTTCTATGAACACAGATCTGAGAGCATCTGTGAGTAGTACAGCCTTTCACTGTTCTTCTGGTGGGCGGGCATTCATGGAGGCGTGGAAAATGATATTTGGTTTACTTTTCTGTATTGGTTTCAATTCAAATACCTTCTTTGTCAGGGGAGCGCAGGAGCCAGGCCGTTTCTGCGCCACACTCGTGCAACCTTATTATTCTAAATATGGTTGCCAAGAAATACTAGGTATAAAATTAATGGACACGGTGAATTCACATTGATATTATGCAGCTTAAACCAAATGGTTTATTTGGTTTCTCTGGTTTTTTGAGGATAATTATTGTCTTTGTTGCACAGTTTCTTAATTAGTTGAAAAAACAATTATTGTATTTGTTGCAGACTACAACTGTAGATGGCTTTCGGTTGGGAGTTCAGAGGACATATTCTCGAGCATTCCCATCTAAATCTAATCGAAAGAGTCCTATTTTCTTTAACCATGGCATTTTAACTGTAAGTATTATCAAGATTGCATATTCTGAAAATATTTCAGAATTCAGACATCAGGAAAAAAATCCATTATTTAATGGACTCTCTCTAGAATCAAAGATATTCTAAAAATCTGCAATGAACACTATGTGACCAAACCTTTTAGCTCTTTCTGTTTTGTTTGAATTTCTCGAAGGCCCCACTGATTTGAGAACTGTATGGCAGAGTGGAATCTCTTGGGTGGTGAATCCCCCTGATCAAGCCGATGTGTCCCCTGCGTTCGTTCTGGCAGATGCAGGCAATGATGTTTAGATTGGGAATGCTCGCACCACGAGTTACAGCTATGGCCATGAATACTTGACAGAATTAGATAAAGTATATCACCATGGTTCATATATCTTTCTGCTATCTCGTAACAATTTGAACAAGCGTTTCAAGGGGGTTAGTTTAGTTAGCTGAATTTTTATAGTTAACATGTTTATCTCTATTATTGGAAGGTCATGAGTTGCCTGAACATATTATTCTAGATTTATTAATCGTAGAAATTAACTTTAATCTCACATTGTCTCTGGACACTCTCATGATCAGGATCACTGGTTGGAATGCAAGCGATAGGGGTGGCTTGGGGGTGGGTTAATTTTTGCTCCCTGGTTGAGCATATTAGTTTGCATTTATTAATTTTAGAAGTTAACATGAATCTCACACCTCTCTGGACATTCTCTAGATCACGGTCAGTGGTTGGAAAGCAGCTGATAGGGGTGGGTTAATATTTTGATCTCACTCCTGTCTCTAGAGTCACTCAGTGGTTGGAATGTAGGGATAGAGATGCGTTAGTTTTTGGATCTCACTCACACTTTCAAGATGAGGCATTGTAATTGAGTTACTTTCACTCGTGACTACTCAGTGGTTGCAATGTACGGATAGAGACGAGTTAGTTTTTGGATTTCACTCACACTTTCAAGATCAAGCTTTGTAATTGAGTTACTGTCAAGATCAAGTTCTGTAATTGAGTTAGCAGGAAGTAATATCTACAATTTGACTACAATGATTATTCATTTTTTTTTATCTATTTGCATAGATTGTAGATTTTTTGAATTTATTAATCTTAGAAATTAACTTGAATATAAATTTCAAAAATAATTTAAAATACAATTAATTAATAAAAACCCGTTGATTTTTTGATCTTACAACTGTAAATCCAATTTTAAAATATTTCCCAAATCTGCCATCCATACCAGCATAACCATTAAATGTATTTAAAATTAAAAAAATAATAAATAATAATTTTCCAAATCTCTTTTTATGTCCATTTGATTTATCCATCTGCTATGAATTTCTGGAAAATTTAGTAGGTATAGCCCATGAAAAATCCATGGTTTCTGGATACTGTGATATGACATTCTAATGATATATGGGTAATCAACTCCTCAGGCATACTGGGATTGGAGCTTGGATGAATTGGCAGCCTTTGACCTTCCCAGCATGATGTATCTAGTGCACAACATTAGAAACCGAAAAGTTCATCTCATCGGCCACTCTCAAGTAGTTATTATAAGTTTATTTATAGCTTTCCAGGACCAGATAATGAACTAGTTTTTTAACAGAATAATAAGCTCATCGTTTGCTAAAGCATTTGGCCTGGAATAGTTTTCAGGGAGCTCAATGCGCCCTGACTGCTTTAAGTGAAGGGCTTTTAGTGGATATTGTGGACAAAGTGGCATTATTTTGCTTATGACTCTCATATGTTTTCGCCGATAGCAGTTGCTGGAAACGTTCTAAATGTGGGCCAAGTGAACCCTGATTGCAGTCCCTTCTAACTGTGTGTTTCTATTAAACTCTCTTCTTCTTATTCTCATCTGTCTGGTTCATCATGTCAGCTACTTGAAGACTTCAGAATCTATGCGGTTAGCTCAAAAACGTGAGTATAGAAAAGTGTAGTATTTTTTTAATTTACATGGAATAGTGTAGTATTTTTTTAATTTACAAGGAATAAGATTTATCTTTATTTTGATTGCAGATTTCGGAATTCCAAATTTACTTCCTATTTTGGAATCTTATGTTATGGCAGATTTTGGAATGTGATTATATGAACTAGATTAAATAATTGATGAGCTAAGTTGCTTTGCATCATATTTTAGAATATTCTCAAAACAGTGTATTTCAATTAGAATAGAGAAGAAGATTTTTTTTGTTACACCCTGATAATAAGATAGGATGGCTAAATCAAACACCATCCAATGTATAACGCTGCGAACTAGATTTCCAATAGTATATGGAACTCCCCAAACGGACTCCACAATCAAAAGTTAGAGCAGGTTGAAAGTTACCCTTGAAAACTAGAAAGAAAAGGAAAATGTTTAAGTTTAATCGTGGATATCGCAAATTAGAGTTTTTTAAAGCAGAAGTAAGGGAGCGCATCGGCAACGAGAAATCAGTGATCGTTGAAATCAACTTATCAAAGATCAGAGCTCTGAGTGAATATTGCAAATCGGCAGATAAGGCGTTGAGGCAATCAACACTTCTTGTAGCCTAGCTTCGACAATGGGTCCATGGCACACATGATATTAGCACATCGTAGATTAGCTGTATGATATATCAGAGGCCCTATATCGGCAGGGTGAATCGGCGGGTCAGGCAACCTGGTAAATCAGAGGTTCCAGCGATCCAGCATATCGGCGATGGTAAATATATGAGGTTCCAGCGACATCGCATTTTGGTGATCACAACAATGCAAGATGGGTGCATTGCAATGAGTGATATTTTGTTGGCGTTTTCATTTGATTGTTGAATCATTTTGTTATTCTGTAATGTGTTACCATTTAATGAAGCAATTAATATTTTGTAGTCATTTTTGGGCCACTCAGCCATCCCAAGCCCAGACAGCTAGTCTATCTAACAACTGACGCTTGATTGAGATATTTTTTTGTAATTATTGTTCAATGCTCCCCTCTCGAAATAAATAGTAGAAGAAACACCTCACAAATGTGTTCGAAATCCTAAAGAAAGAACTATATGTTATTTTCTAGACTCTATGAGTTTATGATATGCATATTTCAAAATATTAAGGAAAAGGTGGTGATTCCTCTTTTGAGTATTACTTTATCCCTCTATTAACTTCCATTATGTTCATGTTTCCTCTATGAATTCATGTAATCATAGCTGCTAGAAATTTTTCATATGTTTTTACAGATTCATTTGTATTGAATTGTTAATGCATGTGCCTATATGGATCTTTGATATTATATCTTTAAAATTGCGCTCTATGAATCATCACACCCATCCTCTTTCATCCATTATGTCTAACTTTAACTTAGATAAGTGTAAAATTCTGGAGGCTTCAATCTCTATGCAATAAGTGTAGAATTCCTCACACTTCAAGCTCATGTGGTGAGTAACTCTATCTCCTTAGCCTCTCTCATTTCTTTGCCAAAGCTTATTATACTATAGGTCCTTGACCTACTTGGCCTCCACTAGTTTATACATATATTTCTGTGAGTTGCATATGTGAAGAAGTACTAGAAATACATGGCTTACGCCTTTAGATGAATGAACCAACCCATGTTGTTTATTATATATGGATATATATATATATATACAAAAATATATGTGATGTCTCTAGTTTCCTGAGAATCATATCATACACACAAAATCAAGATGTTCCAGGCACTGGTCTTGTAAGCAATCCAAGACTGTCTCTTGAAGCGACAACTCCTTCCACACCAATCTCATCAATAGTCATTTAGGTGGAAGGAACAATATTAGGTTGATCAAAAAGCAACATTTATAGATAGTTTGTAGTCAAGTCAAATAGGTAAGAGATTAAGACACAGTAATGAAAATCATCCGAGGGCCACTCATCTATAGACGTTATTTCCATGATGGCCTCATCTAAAGCTAAGAATTAATTGAGGAGATGAGTATAGGGAGTGCTGATGGGAGAGAAAGAGGTACCATTGGTCATAACCAAAGAAGACAGAGAGTCAAATGTAGACCAAACATCGTGATAAGATAGTTCCGCTGGTGAGAGCTGCATGTGCTCTCGATAAGAACCAATGGGGGAAGGGGCTCGGAGAATCCAAGGATATGATGGGCCATTCAAAATAGTAGAGACGATTGACATGGTCAATGGAACCTTAGGCAACAGGAGAGGAAAACAACCTAAGAGTGAGGAACCCTTTAGAAAATGGTACCAAAACTGACATAAGAGTCAAGTATGCTACCCACTCAAGGAACATTGTCACTATGTAACAGGGAAACTTTAGGGGTGTAGAAGGATAAATAATCCACAGTTACAATTTTCCCATCCAAAGGAAAAAGGATGAGTCAGATGACTGATGAAACAATGGCGGTCACGTCATAGGTCCAACTTTGCCCCAAAATTATACTATATTCTAGATGGCGATCTACGACTTTGATATCCATCGTTACAATTTTTCAACCAAGAGTGATGGGGTAGATGGCAAGGTATCCTTGGGGGATGAAAGTGTGGCCATAAAAATATTTAAGGGAATTTGTTGGTGGTGAAAGAGTGGGTGAATCCAAGGCGAGCTAACAGGAAGTAGCTATGACATAGGTTAACACACCTTCGTCAATAAAGGTGCGGTGAATAGATTTTCCTTTCATCATAACTTGCACTTGGAATGCAAGCTGATGGGAGAGGTGAGGTTCAATTTTATCCATGTGAAAATTAGTGAGATTGGAATCCTGAGGATCGATTCCACCAATGGACGAGACAAAAGTTTTATGTTGTGCTGGGAAAGTTTGTAATACTTCAAATGTAGACATAATAAAGGATGCTTACACTAGATCTTCTACAATATTGTAGTTCTCGGTAGCACACGTAGATGGATCAATGTGTGTTGTGCGTCAAAGTGTGCCTTTTAGGGGATGAATCATAGGGTCATCAATAGGCCTTTCAATATGTAGAGCGTTGGGCAATGGTGGAATGAAGTTAGAGGCAGTGTCTAAAGTGTTTGGGACAACACTTACATGGTTTTTGTTTCATGTTTTAAAATAAATTATTTCGAAGGTGTAAATAGCTAATGATCCTTCTACAAAAAGAGAGTGATATGAAATTTCGTTTCCACCTTCGAGAGATGGTGGTGGGTTTGATATAAGATGTTGTTGCTGCTAAGTAGGAAAAGGGTTATTAAGGACTGCAGGGGTCCAACCAGTGTCCATTTGTGCAAGTAAGTCTGTGCACTCTTGGAGATGAGGACATTTATAGGTCAAATGGTCCTCAATGCATATCTTGCAGGGGAACTTGAAAACTTTCTCCTTTCCTTTATCAGATTTATTAATGGATTTCTTATTTGGGTTGTTTTGGGTCATCTACTACTCTTTAGAAGGAGTTGTCTTTTTCTTATTCTTCTTGCTCTTACCATTGGGTTTGGTGTAGACTTCCTAGAGTTGATCACGACAATTGAAGGAGAAATAGATTGCATAGTAGGAGCGATGTCGGTAGTAACATATAACTTGGAAACATGCCCACTCAATTGTTTTACGGTAGACCCAAAGGTGTCGCTGACGATATTGTCATCATGAGCACCAGACTGCTAAGTAGTGGGAGCAATGGAAGTTCTAGGGGCATTATGAAGAAAACAATGTAGCATGCCAAATTGCAAATAAATCAAATCTAAATGTTGGGAAAGTTGAATATATTGATATTCAATAACCATGTCGGCCATGGCAACATCCTTGATATGGGGGGTAGAAGAAACTTGCAGAACCAGTCTGCTAAGAGGTAATCTAGAATAGGGGCCTTGAAAATCCTCCATCTATGTCTCCATTCATGGATGTGATCGGAGATGTGGGTGGAAGTGTCTTGGCGTAAGGTAGTGAGAAGTTCCATTTCAATTTCATAGTGAATAGGTAACTGAAAGTGCTTTAGAAATTCCATAGCAAGGGAATTGAAAATATTCACCGAAGCTCGTGGTAACTCAATGTACCACTTGGCAACATTTCCAGTCAAGGTTCGAGGGAAGAGTCTAAGATAGATATTATCGTCAATCATAGCGCTTAATACACACCAAAGGTCGTAAGTTGTGACGTGTGTTGTCAGGTAATCTCCCTATTTTCATTCAGACTTTGGGATATTTGCAAAAAGTTTATGAAGGATTGGAAGCTAAAGTAATTTGTGGTTGATGGGGTCATTCGTTAGCTTGTACATATCTGGGATATCTAAGGTAGCCAAGAACGACAAAGGCGTAGGTGCCCCTGAATCAAACCAAATTGATGTGGGATGACCTAAAGGACCATGATGCCCTCCCATCAACTCCTTTCTAGTAGGTTATGCAAGTTGCAATGCATAATAGTTTCCTCGTAGTGGAGGTTGCGTCATATAAAGTGCCAGGCCATACAACATATTAATTTGGGTAACAAAAGAATGTTTGCACCCAAGATAGAAGTTTCCCGCTTGACTCAATGGTTTTTGAGGAGGGGGGACCTAGATAGATACAACAGGATCGGGTTTAGGGATATTGTTAGCCACATAAGGCGTAGTGGGTGTAGGACTATCACCAGTAGAATGTCCACCACGAGGGAACAAATCAGTTAGCAAAGGACTAGATTTTACCATTGGAGGTATAAGGACTGTCATGTCCCCAGTGAGTATGTACATGCTAGGATCGTTCCCACCATACATAATGACCTGGGGGCCAAAACATTAACAAAGGATTCTAAAAAAATGGATTTTTGAAGGTTCTCGTACTAACAAAATTGATAGGGGTGATAGCCGAAGGTCTAGGAGCTGACACAAAAGGGGTGGAAACATGAGGATGTTGAAATCTAGCCATAGTAGGTGTAGCTGGAATGGCTGGACTAGGCATAGTCTAGGTAGTAGGATAACCAATCAATAGTGTTGAGCTCGTTATAGGTAAGCGAAGTGGTGGTGGAGAAAAAGTGTCCACAAAAGACCACAACCCACTAGCGTTCATTGAGAAAATGGGAGTGGAAACAAATGAATACATGATCAGAAAGGATGAAACCTAAACCAAAACAGGCCCAAGAGTATCAGTACGTGGAGGATTAAAGCAAGGGAAAACACCTTCAATAATGAAGTCCTTTGGTAAAAGATTCTCTTCGGAAGTACTATGTGATTCAATATTTGATAATGGAGATTGATTCCCTTGTGTAGAGGGGGAATCTGATTCACAGAAGCTTGAAAATTACTCTGCACACAATGGAGGAAGACCTCATTGTCACCTATACAAATGACGAGGATTGAAGGTAGTAGTGGTGAAAGATATATTTTAACAAAATTTTAAATTAAGTGTGATATATATATTAGTCCATGTACCAAAACGAAGACACATAAAAATAAGAAAATATAAAGGAAATTAGCGAGCAACCGGGGAAAAGACTCTTTTGATAGATTATATGGAGATGAAACCCAGTATTGAAGGGTTATAAGAGAGAGTTGGTCTAATGAAACAATTTTGATTACTCTTGAGCTTCACCCAAACCTTGATAAGAAGGGGCCAAGCACTCTTATGAGGTTGAGTAACCTCCCAATAAACCAAATATGGAGCAGCTTCATTTAATGTGGTACCAAGGAAGCCCACCCCAGTCACCCTATGTTCATCCCTAAAAGTATGGTCACTAATGTCACCTCAAATCACAGAATCCACCAGGGGCGACACGATCATAGACAATATGTTGTGTGGGCAAGACACCCAAGCCCCCAACTCAACTCCGATATCCCCAAAGGGAATCCTTGTATAGAATACCCTTAAATGCAATTGAAAGCATGCTACCTTCTCTCACACTTTGAAGTTGTCTCACACTTAACTCCCTTGTTAGAGGAGCGGTCCTGGATGATGTGAGTGCAACATGATTCATATATTTAATGACACTAGTTTAAGTTTTTCAGTCTTGGGAAGTTTAATCACACAACCTATCCCGATACCCTACCCTAAGTTAATATGCATGTATCCTGAAAAAGAGTTGTTGATTACTTTTATTACGAGGTTTATTTTAAGTGAACTTGATTAATCTCTTCGGAGGGGGGTGTTGACGTATGGAATTTGTGAGACCTTACTCAAACCATGCAATTTCAGTTTGATGAAGATGACCTTCAACAAGAAGAGAGTAACTATATGCCTTTTCCAAAACCAAATAGTCCTAATGTAATTCTAACACAAAGAATATAAATGAATACATTCAATGCTAAGATAATAGACCTAATATGACAAAGCTAACCAACTAAAATGACAAAAGGAAAAGAAAAAAAATCTTTTCTTTTTTTGAAACTAATATAATTAATCTAACTTTTCTAAAAGCAAAAATATACATGCACACAACCAACAAGAATAGAGCCCAGTAGAAAAAACCCCAAGATCATATTACAAGTGAGACTATCAAACAATAAAATCCATATAATTTAGTGAATAACATACGTTTGGGCCTATAATGTGGATCTCAAGAGCACACAGGGCATTAACAGTAGGGGTAACATATTGTGTGTGAGAGAGAAGGGTGTTATAATGCATTGGAAGGCACAAAAGGGGTGTGTTATAATATTCTTACTTAGAAAAAGGGTGAGATCAACGTCAAAACAAGGGTTGAGAATAAAAATAATGGTTGCAAGCAGGAAGAGTGACAAGAATTTATGTTGACAAGACTAGACAGAAGCAAAGAGAGCTAGAGAGCCATCATCTAGGAGAACAAAGCTCAGAATCAAAGAACAATCCCTAGTGGAGTTGTTAATTATTTTATAGGGATTAATGCATGGGTGGATGGACAAAAATCCCTCTTAGGCCTCCTAGAACCTAATGAAGACAGATGAAGGGATCTACTGTTGTTTAAGCAATATACATTCAAACATGTCAGTTTTAGATAAGAATTGACCCAACAATGATGAGGAGTTACCTTCTTGTCCTTCGCACAAATTTAATGGAGAAATTAGTGTAGTGGAGAAGGTATCATGAGGAAACTCCAAGAACGAGACTTGCACACAAGGACAACAATAAGTGATCTTCACAACATATATAAACTTTGATAATTCAGCATACTAATGTGTAACAAAATATATAAATTGAATGCATCAATAATAAAGCATTAGTCTAAATCATCAAATCATAACACATAAAATGTGAACATTAGAGCCATGACATAGATATAACAACAGTGGATTTATATTAGTAATTATGAGAAGACAATAATGATGTTGCAACAAGCCTTCCCTTATATCCTATCTCCTCTCTCTCTCTCAACAATATCTCGACAAAATAATAGTGCATGAATTTTGATCCATATAATAGTGGCCTAGCCTCTAATATATAGGCAATGGGACACTCAAATTTTTGCATTTTATTCACGAGTTCACTTTGGAAAAAAATCCAAAAATATGGAGGATGTTTCGTCTACTTTATTGCTCTTTCTCTACTCATTAGCCATTGTTAGGATATGAAATTTCGAAAGACAAGTTTGAGGAGAATATTTCTAGCTTTTTTAGAGTTAACCTTGAGTAAATTACAGCGTGTAAGTGAGTTAAATCGGCAATTTTCCTTCCAAATCTCATGAAAGTCAGGTAACATGACCTTATAAGCAAGATAGAGCATTCATGACTAGGTTAATGTGGTATGTTGCACTAATGGGTTGTGTCAACACACCCTTTGTTGGTTTTTGGGGTAAGTTACCATGGAAAATAGGCTTGTAGCTTAGGGTTTCTTCCATTCCAAGTTGGCCTTCTCCTCCGAGCTCATGAGGAGGTATTTTATAGTGTAATAGTGGCTCCTTGAGAAACAACTTGATAGGATCTCCTGCTACATCATCTCAACTTTATTCTACCATGAGAGGTTACTTTGGTTGGTGAGATAGTTATTCTCAAGTGAAAATAGCTCAAGACCCAACTTCTCTCTGTACCTAAACCTTGTCTAGGACAGTAACCTAGAAACAATGAGAAAATTCCTTTGATACCATTGATCCAAGTTGTACAAGAAATGAAATGAAAGGTAGGAAAGGAAATGAAACACATACATATATAAATATAATAGAGAGCATGCTAATATAGTAATAACCCAACTTCTATTAATAAATAAAATAGCAGAACATTATATAACACAAATTCACTTGAATGGTTGTAGTTATCTCTAAAAAAAGAGGGAGAGACATGTTAATGGCTCGAGGATCGAATCCAAGGACTTGGAGCTTGTAACCTAGTTTAGATCTTGGGCTTACTTGGTTTATTGTGTGATGTTGTATTTTGGGAGTTTGAAAATTAGGCGAGGGGGTCATGTCCCTTTCTTCTAGTGCAAATTTATTATCCTAGATTATTCCCACAAGACATTCTCTTTGTGTGAGCACCAAAATGTAAGGGTTTGGGGATTTGTTGCAATTACTACTTTGTGGGCCATCAGTAAAAGAGTTGTGAGCTAAGTTATTTTGGTTGTTGGTTAAGTAGATTTCCCACATTATCATGGGTGGGTGAGAAGGGGGGTGGGAGATCATGGCCAACATGAAATTCACAGGATGGGAGACCTAGGCCATGATGAGGAAGATGACCCCCACTAACCCCACCCACCTAGAAGTGAAGTCGAGGCCCCTTATTTAGATACTCTTGATAGCCAACTCTATCATGTAACTCGCCTTTCGGAACACATTAGCAAGGATCAACATGATGATCGAAATGTAGTCATAAATTTCATAGATTATCTACAACACAATCAATGGAAAATGTAAGACCTCTTGACCAAAATTTAGAGAGGGTGGTGGCGCATACACAAGAAGTTGGATCACTTTGAAGGAAGGATGGCCCATATGGAAAAGCACATTCATTATGACTTTATACCTCCTCAATCTCCAGGCTTTGGTTCTAATCATATTGTGCTTGTCAACTCCTCTGATGCTTAACGATTGTCAGGTATATTTTTATTTGGAACATCTTCTTGTATAATTCGCCTTTCACGTTTTGGTTTCTTATACTATTTTGAAAAATAGCCATTTCTTTGGGGATCTACCTAGTGACCAATAAATCTGGTAAGAGTGAGGCTAGTAGGTTTTTGAGAAAATTTAATCATTGTTGTTATCTTTCATAATATAGATATCTTGACTTACAAAAAACATATATGTTTGTGTACCTCATCCATGACTCAATGCATTCCTCTGCAAAGTCTCTCTCTTCCTAATATAGCCAAGTTGATGCCAAATCAATGACCTTTCCTAGCTAACAACATGTTTAGACATTTATTAACCTTTGCTTCTTAGCCCTTATATCATCCAAGGGGGTAATCTATTCAAACATGTGGTTTCTGCCCATGGATCAAACTAATTTGTACTTCATCTCCTCTATCAGTTTTCCAAATCAACTGGTTGCCAACTAGATAAAATGCACACTTTACATATTTCCAAAATATTGAAGTAATATGTGCTTGTTAAAAAGGATTTATTACCCAATCTTCCATTGAATCATGAGGCATATACTTATATCTTATTACTTATACCCACAAACTTGATAATCTCCACACATTTTTGCAGGATGTGCCATAGAGAAGAGAAAATGGTTCTTTAGCACCCAACCTCCATTAAATTTTAGTAAATATAGTTTTCCTAAAATGTAGGTAGAAAACCTTTCTTCTTTTGTTATCCTAACCAAATAAGTTTATAGAATAGTCACCTCATATGTTTTAAAAATCTCTATGGGATCCAAGCAAGTGATATCCAATAAACTAAAATTGCTTTAGACATTGCTTTTACCAATACCAAACAACCCCTCCGTAAAGAGCCATTGATTACACCATATACTTAATTCCTTTTCCACTTTAGCAATCAACCACTATTAGCCGTATTTTTTTTATATAGTTTTAAACTAAAAATTAAACACAAGCACTTTAGACATTAATCTAACACTATTATTTTGTAAATAATTAATTGATTAAATTGGTCCTTTTCCTTCTTAGATATCCCTCATAAAGTGGATTTTTCCATATTTATTATCAATTTCCTTACAAAATAAATCTATTATGCCTTTAAAATTCTCAATTACCCATATAATACCTTCATAAAAGATCAAAATATCATCTACAAATAGTAGATGTGTGATATTACATGATGATGTAATAAATAATCTTTTGAAGCTACCATTTTCCATTACTTCTTTAACTGAAATACTCAACCCTTTAATAATTAATATGAATGGAAGATAGAGCCTCGAGGATTAGCTCAATTGGTCAATGATATTATTGCTAAAGCACCTTTCCATTGGAAGGTCACAGGTTCGATGCCCTCGAGGTTAGGCTTGGATTAGTTTAACTGGGGGTGAGATCCCTTCAGGTAACCTCTCATATAAACTCAATTGTTCAAAATTTTTATTGAATGAATAATTTCTTGAGCTATCATGTGGGCTGGGCTTCATGAATCTATCTTCCCTCTAAAAACCATTTTTTTCTTTACAAATTAGTTCTAATAAAATATTTTAGTTACATTTTATATGATTTTAGAGATGGATTTGCATAATGAGATTGCCTAAATTTCTCATTGTGCAAATCCATATAAATATTTGTAACATCCTATAAATAATTCCATATAAAGATAATATAAACTCAATTGTTCATAATTTTTATTGAATGAATAATTTCTTGAGCTATCATGTGGGCCTCATGAATCTACCTTCCCTCTAAAAACCATTTTTTTCTCTACAAATTAGTTGTAATAAAATATTTTAGTTACATTTTATATGATTTTAGAGATGGATTTGCATAATGAGATTGCCTAAATTTTTCATTATGCAAATCCATATAAATATTTGTAACATCCTATAAATAATTCCATATAAAGATAATCTAGTCTTAGATTTTTATCCTTTCAGAACTTTGCAAGATCTAATATAGTTTTTCTTTCATGACTTCTTTAATTAAAACCTAACTATCCTTTAAAAAGGAATAACAAATTTTAGAATATAATATTGTAATACAAAAAATTTCAAAAAATAAAAGATAAAATATGTTTTTGTGAAATATTTTTATACATTCTTTTCAAATATATTAAAAACTTAAAAAATAAAAAACATCAATATTTAACATACATTTCAATGAAATCTTTTT
>APFE030169122.1:0-13925 GCA_000404065.3 Pinus taeda
TTTTTGAGGCATGAATTGTTATTAGAGATACTCATCTAAGTATGAGACCCTTATGCTCAGAACTCTTATTTACACCTATATATTACATATTTGCGATATGTTCGATGAAATGCTTGGCATGACTAGGAGGGGTCCAGTCAAGGTCTTGAACAAGTATTTGCTTTAGTATTATCATTTCCATGTTATTTTACTGTTTTGAAGAGATGCTTCAATTATAGGAAGTGGCCTCGTCTCTGGGCCTAAAACAGTCGTTGGCATAGAACTAAAAGGTTTGGTCTCTAGTCTCTAACAGGCAAGCCTCTAAGAGTTTATGGTCATTCTTAGGCATATAGCATGGGAGTGACTGAGGCTTAATTTGTCCAAAATTTTAGTGGCACCCCGAGGCAAGCTGTCTAAAGTATTGAATTGGCTCATGAGGGTCATGTAGCTAATGATTAAAGTCTACATGGTGTGTTTCCGTAGGTTACACTTCGTTAACGTGACTTAGGAGCTCCAATCATATCATATTTCCATCTTGTCGCATGTTTTCCCTCACTGGCTAGTTGCTTGGGTAGATGTGGGAGGAGGTGTTACACATGATAAAATAAAAAAACTGGTAAGGGATCCCAACAACATGATTAAAAGTCACATGCTTATGAGATCTGGCTTCTAAATTAAGCAAAGTTGGGGAAATGAAATTTTTTATTTGAATCTTTTGACCATGTCTCATGGAAATAAAATGTAATGACACAGGTGAAATGATAAACCTTGGAACTCATGAAGAAGCTTATTGTGGGGTCATGGTAGCCCTATTTAGACATGTCTTTTACCACATGGGAGTAAGTCATAATTGGTACCTTGACTATAAGACTTTATGAGTAATGCAGTGGAGCATGCCAGACCATCACTTGGCCATAATACTTCTTGTACATTACATTTAAGCATGTTATTCCAGTAATTGGCTATAAGACTCTAAATATTACCTAATTCAAGAAAACCCCTGGAAAGGTAGAATACTCAAAATGGGGAGCAGGGGGGTTCTTACAATTATACAATTGAGTAGGTTATGGGGGGCCATGCAGGAAATCCCTTATATGGGTAGACTACCCATAATGTGGGTTTCTTATACCCAAAAGGATGAGTAGATGATGGGGAAACATGTAGGAAAAACTTTAGACAAGTAAAATTCCTATAATTGGTGTTTCCTAGGCCTGAAAAGGTGAGTAGTTGATGTGAGAAGAAATATGCCCTGTGCTCACTAGGATGAGAGCACAAAAAAGCTTGTTCAGTAAATATGGATCTTCATTAGTAAAGCAAAATCTTGTTTACTAAAGACGTAGGTTTCTCAGTAAATATGGAGTTGGACCCATTACCTATGAAGACAAAGGAAGAAAAGAGTAATCACAAAGATAAGTATTAGTTTAAATAATTGCTTGTTGAAAGTGTAGTTTAGTTAAATTAAATTTTTTATGACTAATTTAGAAGAATTGTATGCTTATGATATAGGTGAGCTTTATAACTATACAAAACAAATATATGGTGTTGATCGCAAGTAATATCAAATAAATATCATCATGGCAATATCATAGTGGTGTAGCGGAAGCGTAGTGGAGCTTATGGTGAAGTAAAATTATGAGTGCAGTGTGAATGTAGGAAAGTGTTCCCTCTGCAGACAGAAACAACCCCTCTAGCCCTAGAGTGGCTCTAGTCACAGCAAAGATAGATCAACAATTGATTTCCTTAAACAGTCATTGTTGGAGGCCTACCTCAACTGGTGGTCGATGAAGTTCCATTGCACTGCTCCAGCTTCTATTTCCTTCTTCTCAATGAGTGATCAACCCAAAACAATGCAAAGCAAATACAACAAAGCACATAACCAGAAAACAACAATGATCTATTTACTCACAAAGTCAAGAAGTCATGAGCTATCAAGTAAATTACATACAAGACATAGGAAAACATCATTGATTGTATTAATAATGAAATGAGAGCAAGCTTACAACCGATTCTTGACATCACAAGCCTTCTCTGAGGATCTAGCCAGTATGTTTCTCAAGCATTCACTCTTCAAGGATGAATCTCCAAACATACAATGTCTCTCTCTCACTCATAAGATTTAACACAAAGTTAAGGTCACTCCACAACCTTCCACAAGCTATCAACAATCTCACACTTGTCACACCCACACCAGCTATCTATCAAACTCAAAAGCACTAACAACACTGCTCAACCAAAGGGATTGCTAACTAGCTAATCATATCAAAGGTGAGTGCTTTAATAGGAGAAGGAGTCTACATGAAATGTGGAAGAGAGAGCTCATACTCAAGGTAGGTAGCACAAATGACAGAACTACCATACCAGAGGAGGAAGGGCAACACAAACTATGCCAACAACCAGGTCTGGATTCACCCAGAAGGTCGACTGTTCGAATGAATTCGCCCAATCTGGATCGTCGTGGGACATAAACTGATCACTCATGACTGCATCACAAGGAGGCAATGCACGGAGACTCGTCGTCACAAGACACAATTGATAACCTCGCGTCGGGTCTAGAAATCTGACCGTCACGGGAAATAGATGTACACCTGTGACGAAGTCGCGATGAGACTGTTATGGACATGGGAATGTTGCATATATTAAGGGTTTACTAGCGACGATACACAAACTTAAGGAATGAGGGTCAATTTGCAGAAATAAAGAGCATTTTCTTACTCTTCTTGCATCAGTGGGAAGATATAAACATGTTGATTTGACACATGACACAGTAGAAGAACTGAAATGAGGACAATGACAAATTACTGTGTAATAGTGGACACAAACAATTCCTCTAGCTCGATAATGGGTCTAGCCACAACTAACACATTCTATGGAAGATTTCCTTAGGTTAGAACCAATTAAGAAGGCATACCTCTTAGTACGCTTATCCTGTTTGATCATGTCCTTGCTTGCTCAATCCAACTATCTCTCATTTCCTTCTTCAAACATCTAAAACAAGTAAACAACAACCGTGATAATAGACAAATTGTAATTCAACCTACTTAACAAGTCAAGAAACATTAATCCATGAACATGTAATATGACACATCATGTAAGAAATCAATCGATAGTTCCATATATATTGAATCAAGAAGAGATTACAACCATTGTCTTGACGTTGTTATTCTCCTCCGACAAAACCAGTTTCCACACACTTATGTTAGCATTCCATGATCACCTCAACAATAATAGTTTCAAGTCTCTTCCCTTTAGGCTTCACACTAAACCAAATTCACACTTCTCCCTCACGCAACTAGAGAGCTATAACTATGAATAGCTTGTTGTTTACTCCAAACTTAATTAGCACTAGCACACCAACATTAACACTTCGACACTAGTTTGTGCTTGGGAGAAAGAGAGGTTTATATAGCATGAATGGATGGGAGATGGATCCTCTTCTCATGGGATAGGGTCTTATCTCTTGAGGTAGTTCCATCATTATAGGTGAAAAGGATCCCAAACTAACATCCTCGACCCCATCCAACCAAACTATTTACCAAACTTCCATTACGAAGCTTCTAGAGCTGGAAGCTTCAACTCTTTATTTCAAAAACTTTCCATAAGAGGACCAGCGTGACTAGAACAAAGCTTAGTCGCTCCGATCGGCACTTAGGATAGTGTTAATCCTTGCATATCAGCACGAGGAGGACAAGGGTCATATACATAACTAAAAAGTTTGTCAAATGATACATGAATCATGGTATGGACACAACCATATAGAGAATGATCATGTAAATGGATACAGGCATGGGTATGACCATCAGTTAAAGAGGATCATAACGAAACCAAGGTATGGTCACAACCATCCAATAATGAGAAGGATCACATATGATAACTCATGGTATGGTCGCAGCCATCCATTTGAAAAATACATGTATATCAACATAATCATGTCACACAGCTTCACAACCTGGACTTTTGTAATCTGAGCCCAGGGTCTTGCACTCCAACATGACACGATCAATGTACAAATATTAACATGTGAATAGATGTGTTGACGTCAAACATGCTAGAAAGTCGCTTGATTACCAATCAATGATGTAAACTGTTAACAAGCATGAGAGAAACCACCAATAATGAAAATGGTCCTCAAGGTACTATCAGCACAATCGATGGAATGTGAACAGAGGAACTGAAATCGAACACCCATTAAATCACTTGATCAAAAGCCAATGATTTGAACTTGTCATCGAGTGCGAAGAACTTTCCATTAGGTCATGCAAACTCGAAGGTACTAGAAGGGAGTCCCTCGGTCAACTCCCCAGATAATGAGTTGAAGTCGATAGGAAGTGATCGTGTCGAATGAGGGCCATAATGTATCCACATCATCGACATGAGACAAAAAGATTCAAAATGATTCTAGATTATACAGAGAATCAGAGGTAAGTGTAACTGTAGAAGGACAACTCTTGAAGATATTGGCGACACAAATGGAAGTTTGGCAGCTTTTGGATCCATAGGATCGGTGGTCATGATGACATGGCAGAGATCAAATGGAAGGAAAAAATGAAAGGCCCAACTGAGGGAGGTTAATGATAAAAAGGAGGATATCCCATCCTAACACGAAGCAGAAAGTGTCATGTTCAAGAGTGAGCTACCGACACAACTGATTGGATTTCCAAATTTTCTCCCACCATTTTTGTAAGGTACTCCAATTAGTTTTTAATCACAAGCTTGAAGAGGATAGCATATGCTTGCACTGTAAGTTTGTTTCGGACAAATCTGACCTAGTAAGTTTAATGAGCCTTAGGAAGGGGAAGCTCATGTTTGTAATGGTGACCAATCTGATGTCATTTAACATATTAACGTGTCCGACAAAGGTGTAACTTGGTATCTTTTTCATGTTTAGAGATTTTGAAAAATACACAAAAAAAGAAAACTCCACATGGTCCCTTTTCGTACATTTTTGTCTCTTGAGCTTGAAAAGGTAGAAAATGATACTCGAGAGAACTGCTTGACCATTTCAATCAAGGATTACCTTTTTCATAAATAGTGCATCCGGGTTCTAAAAGGGGTAACCTTATACGAGGCACATGATGTTTCACATCCATTAACGAGTTTGAAACGATAAGGGCTCGACTATCTTTTTGTTTTTAAAGGGCCAAAAAAGAGCTTGAAAGTGGACCCCCCATTTTATTCTCTTTTACGAGTCAAAAGGGAAAAATACACGATGATCTTTTCATTTGATTTTTACAAGTCGAGAAAAGATCTTAAAGGTGACTCGTCATGGAGGAACGAGTGGTATAAATGGTAGCAACTAGTTCTGACAATGATGGAACTACTCAAAACATGTAATGGTCAAGAGGTTGGCTAATAAAACCACTCATTGATGAGGTCCCTCAAGAAAGGAAAAACAACCAAGTGAAAGCATATGATCAGCCAAAGAGATGGTGGCAATGGAATAAAACAACCAAGGCTCATCTAGTAGAAATCAACTAATTAAAACGGCAATCACGAGATGTAAATCAGGCATGGGTTCATTTGGATTCGATTTCATGTTTACACAAGCTTGAAATGAAAAATTATGCTTGCTATAAGTTTGCATGCCCCCGGCATAATGACTCAATCGAGGTACATGCCCCCAAGCTTCATTTCAGTCAACTAGGTTGATGGAATGAAGGTTGACTTTCAAGATCTAAGAAAGACTCGACTAGGATTTTACGAGATCTTAATCAAAGACTCGATTTGGAAAAGGTAGTTGTTTCATTTTTTAAATGATGTTGACATAGCAAAAGAACTATCCTCAGACATCTATTTCATTTTTAAATGAGGTTGATACAGAAAGAAACTATCCTTGGACGTTGTTTCATTTCTTAGAGAGGTTGACACAAGAAAAATAACTATCGTCATTAATTTGATCATGGACCATACAAGAACATGGCTCCCAAGAGGTCTTCACTAGATGGAAGAAATAGGCTCTGGGAAGAATACATGTCATTTGGTACTAAAGACAGATCGGGTTCCAATGTCCCCATTACATAATGTACTATACCATCTGTGTGATCATAAGCAAATGTGGAGAGGGAACAGGTAGCCACATAATAGACATGTTGCGGGGAAGGTACTACTTGAAAACAAGAGCTGATAGGGGATGATGGTTGCAAAGGAGGTGCTTGGTAACCAATGAATGACAATTGATCAACAGTCATAAATCTCCCTTCGTGTGGAAAACAAACCACATGGAAAAGTGAAGAAACAAGAGATCTCATGACATAAACATAGTCGCGTCCAAGGAGAAGATTGAAATCTAAGGGACCTTGGAGTACCATCACGTCTATATAGATAGTATTTCCTCCTAAAGTAATAGGAAACTTCAGAAGGACCCCCAAGGGTTGACTGGTTCCTCTGTTGAAAGCCAATAGATTTTGAGTGACAGGCACAAGCTATGGGGAACCCAAAGCATGCCAATTAGCTGAAGACATGATGCTAACAGAAGAAACTTCATCTAATATAGTGCCATGTACTACATATTATAGGCATCATGCAGTAATGAATTTAACAATGCAGGGAGATTCACAGAACATTTTCCTTTTAACACAGCCAGGAGCTTAAGGTGACGCGGTCTTACCACATCTTTTCGCCCCTCGCAGGTGATGTAGCTCTACACTACCTTTGCCAATTCGCTCCAGGGTTCTCCTAGCATTGCCGGCAGCACTCCTTTTCCCTTCGCTTTCAGATTCTGTCCTTCGTCTTGGAAAATTTCTATGGTCTTTTGCAATCTCTCTTTGTTTATGTCCATATTGGTCCTGAGGCTGGTAATCCTGTTACTTCCACGATTATTTCCTTCGTGACCATTATCTGCTTCCCACCTACTACGAAGTGTTCTTCCTGCAAATTCTGCAGGAATTCCATGGCCACAATTTCATTTGATTCACGCAGGCGGCTAAAATAAGTTAGCCACCCCACCCTTTCTAGGATCTCCCGAGCGGCTTCGGAGACTACTAGCTCACTAGGCTCGCTTCTGATAGCCTTGCCTCCCATGGTTCTGTTTCAGGATCTAGATGGAACAGCAATTACCTGTCACAAAGAACGTAATCGCAACAAAAAAAAAACATAGAGCATGCATGAAAATTGATTGTAAATAACAACTTTTTGCAAAAATAGCATTGTCATGCCGTTAACCCATATCGTACCTTCGTACCATATCATTTCTGAATGATGTGCTAACACGTGGCCGGCGGAGTAATGAGGTCACCTCCCCCCACGCAATATGATAGGTTGTCCCAGTGGTCAAATGGAGGAGGGGCCGCCATCTCGTCACCAAGTCATAAAGGAACAACATATAGAGGTTTGCCATGTTTCAGATTAGACAAAGAAATATCGAGATCGAGGCAAAAGGTAGATCGCGTTTTTCATAAGCCTGCGTGATGTGATGCAAGACAGGAGGATAGGACGTCTGGCACTCATATAAAGTATGAGGTAGTCATAGTCGATACCTTTGCCATGATTGGTGGTGATAGATATTCATGCGACGTATCCATCAAAGTGTAAGATATAATTATTACGAGGATAGAAAGAAGTATTTGATATGATCCAAATTGGTGTATATATTATGACTCCAATACCATTAACAGAGCTCTGCTGCCGACAGGTGTTCATAACCTTGGCAGAGTTGTTTATTTCACCCTGGAACCATGATCCTTTGTGTATTTTTGAAGAGCAATTCTTGTCAAAATGCAGGCCATCATGCTGGCTTGGTAACCAGATAACCATGATTCCATTCACCAGAGAGGCGCGAAACGTGGGCAGGCCAGCTCGTAATGAGACCCCCTGTTCCAAGGTTTGTTTATGTAGTGAAACCGTTGGACCATATCCCTGGTGTGGTGGCCATGATGGGAATGCCACTTCGCTTCCAATCTTATGATCATAGTAGGCTGGTTCTTTAATGAAACCCCCTATCCTGCATTTGACAAATAATTTCTTTTTATTTTGCTTTTGCTCTTTTTTCTTTTGAAACAGACTTTTTCTCTTGTGTAATTACACATAAGGGTGGTTCAGCCCTCCTTAAGAGTGGGAATGGCGGAAGAAGTCTTGTCATCCCAATAGGAAGATATAAATCTTCTGTTCTTATTTCCAAGTAATAATAGAGGAAATTGTAGGGACTCAACATGATGAAATTTTCCAACAAGGCAGAGGAGGTGAGACTATGACAGCAATAATGATGAGTGTGTGGATCCTTCCTTTGTTGTTGCATCAATACTAGGGCTGTTAAAGATAGCGATTTATGATATGTTGATCTCGATATATCCTGGCTTTTATATTCATTGCATAAATGTATAGCTGCTACTTATGGCCTTGGAAACAGGATGGACAACACATCCTTCATATGAAAGGGACAAGAGCATACTACTCCTTTTTTGAAAGGGAGGGTGAGGAGGAGTTCATCTGATGCATTGTCTTAAAAAACAGCAGAAGCACACAAATGTTGTTTCTTTTGAAAAAGGAACAGCCAAAAATATTCAAGTGCTGTTCCTTTTGAAAAGGAACAGCAAAAACACACAAGTGTTGTTCCTTTTAAAAAGGAACAGCAAAAAACACACAAGTGTTGTTCCTTTTGAAAAGGAACAACAAAAACACACAAGTGTTGTTCCTTTTGAAAAGGAACAGCAAAAATACTCAAGTGCTGTTCCTTTTGAAAAGAAACAACAAAAATCAAAAAGTGTTGTTCCTTTTGAAAAGGAACAGCAAAAACACACAAGTGTTGTTTCTTTTGAAAAGGAACAGCAAAAATCCAAAAGTGTTGTTCCTTTTGAAAAGGAACATCAAAAGCACACAAGTGTTGTTCCTTTTGAAAAGGAACAACAAAAACATTCAAGTGCTGTTCCTTTTGAAAAGGAACAGCAAAAATCCAAAAGTTCTGTTCCTTTTGAAAAGGAACAGCAAAAACACACAAGTGTTGTTCCTTTTGAAAAGGAACAGCAAAAATCCAAAAGTGTTGTTCCTTTTGAAAAGGAACAGCAAAAGCACACAAATGTTGTTCCTTTTGAAAAGGAACAGCAAAAACATTCAAGTGTTGTTCCTTTTGAAAAGGAACAGCAAAAACATTCAAGTGTTGTTCCTTTTGAAAAGGAACAGCAAAAATCCAAAAGTTTTGTTCCTTTTGAAAAGGAACAGCAAAACACACAAGTGTTGTTCCTTTTGAAAAGGAACAGCACGGACAAATACTAAAAACATATATACAAGATTTACAATCTTATATACAAGATGTGGTAATAAAAGATGAATTTCTTACTGATCTTTAGGTGAGGAAGTTTTTGCTTCCTTGGCCATAATCTCAATATTAGTATCTTGGCGTAGCTGCTGACAAAAAGATTCCCGAGTGAGCGGTTTGCGATACAGACGAACTCGGTGGCTGTTTACCTTAAATGTATATCCAGACCCATCGATTGTGATCAGAGTAAGGGTCCCATTGTCATGGACTTTTTGAATCTCGTATCGTCCCAACCAATGAGTCTGAAGCTTCCCCGGGAAATCCTGAAATCTAGAATCATATAACAGAGCCCAGTCTCCTTCATGAAATATCTTGTTTTTGATGAGCGCATCATGCCACTTGGCTCACTGCTGTTGGATGAGTGTTGTATTCTGTAATGCAGAGAGCCTTGTTTCATCTAATTCATTAATTTGCTGTAATCGATTTTTCTGTGCTTCACTTAAATCCAATCCGACTTCTTGGGCAGTTCGCAGCGTTTGGATCTCGAATTATATAGGAAAAATGGGTTGCTTTCCAAACACTAAGTGATATGGTGAATAGCCGGTGGTGCTTCTCAATGTGGTTCGATAAGCCCACAGTGCCTCGGGTAGTCGGGCGGCCCAATCACGGCGATGTGAGGCAATGGTTTTTGTCAAAATAGACTCTATTACCTTATTGCTACTCTCCACTTGCCCATTTGCCTGTGGATGGTATGGGGTAGTAATTTTATGTTGGACATGATAGTTATTGAGTGTTGCAGCTAATTTATGCCCCACAAATTGTGGTCCTCCTTCTGTAATTACTTCCCTTGGAAGACCATAACATACAAACAAATGGAACAAGAACTATATTACCAAATCTTCTGTAGCTCTAGGAAATGCCTCTGCTTCAACCCATTTGGTAACATATTCAGTTGCCACCAAAATGTAGGTTCTTTGGTTTGATGGCGGGTTAATGGGTCTGACGAAGTTTAGAGCCCAGCGTTCGAAAGGTTCGATCACTAATTGAGGCCGCAAAGGCATTTTGTCTGCTGGACCAGGTCGTCCTGCACGCTGACAGCTATCACAGGCCTGGACAAATTTTTTCGCATCCTTGAAAATTGTAGGCCAGTAATATCCCGTTTGTAATACTTTATGTGTTGTTCTTCGTTCGGAAAAATGTCCTCCACATGGCCCGTCATGGCAGGCTTTCAAGATATCAAAGATTTCGTCCTCTCGAATACATCTTCTGATTTCCATATCTGCACCTGTGTGAAACAAATAGACCCCAACCCATGAAAAGATTGCTTTTCTGAACAATCTGCTTCCGTTCATTGCGGGTTAAATGTTTTGGAAGCTTACCTACTGCAAGATAGTTAGCAACATCAGCGTACTAGGGAGTCTGAACGGCGACAGCAAATAAGTGTTCATCTGGAAATTGGTCCTCGACTGTTGCTGTTTCAACTGATTTTGGTATTCGTGAAAGAAAATCAGCTATAGGGTTCTCCTTCCCCGGTCGATCTTTGATTGTAATATTAAACTCCTACAACAGGATCAACCACCTGGTTATTCTTCCATTTGTAACAGGCTTATTTGCTAAATACTTAATAGCAGAATGGTCTGTATACAAAATAACGAGATAGCCTGTAATATAGTGTCTAAATTTATTAACAGCGTGTATCACAGCTAAGAATTCTTTTTCGGTGACAGTGTAATTTAATTCAACCGGAGCCAAATTTTTGCTGATGTAATAGATGGCGTATGGTCTTTTATCCTCTTCTTGGCCCAAAACTGCACCGATTGCTGTGTCTGAGGCGTCAGTTGAAATTTGGAATGGTAAATTCCAATTAGGTCCTCGGAGAACTGGAGCTGTAGATACCAACTTCTTTAATTCTTTGAAGGCTCGATCACATTTCTCTGTCCATAAGAAATCAACATTTCCAGTTAATGCATGTAAAGGTGCAGCAATATGTGAATAATGTTGTATGAATCGTCTATAATACCCAGAAAAACCAAGAAAACTGCGTACCTCTGTTTGATTAGTGGGGGTCGGAATAAGCAAAAGTATTTGAATTTTAGCCAGGTCTACCTGAATACCAGCTGCTGAAATATAGTGTCCCAGAATGAGTCCTTCGGTCATCATCATGTAACACTTTTCGTGACTCAAGCAAAGCCTGGTAGCGATGCAGCGCTCTAGGACTTTTTCGAGAGTATCTAGAGCTGGATCAAAGTCATCTCCATATCGTGTGAAGTCATCCATGTAGACTTCCAATCCATCATTAATTAAATCTGCAAAGATGCTAAGAACAGCCCTTTGGAATGTGGCCGGAGCATTACATAAGCCAAAAGGTAAGACTCGATAAGCGAATGTTCCCCAGGGACAAGTAAAGGTAGTCTTATCCTGGTCTTCAGGGGCAATCTGAATCTGATTGTATCCACTGAAGCCATCCAAGAAAGAAAAGAATTTCTTGCCTACTAAGGTGTCCAGTACCTGATCTATGAATGGGAGAGGGAAGTGATCTTTTTGTGTGGCTTTGTTTAATTCTCTATAATCGACACAGATCCTCCATTTCCTGTTCTTTTTAGGTACTACCACGAGTGGAGAGACCCATTTGCTGTCAGAAATAGGATAAATAAAATTAACCTCTAAAAGTTTCTGAAGCTCAGCTTTTACAACATCTTTTAAATGGGGGTTGAGTCTTCTTTGCGGTTGACGAACAGGTCTTGCATCTTTCTCGATATAAATACGATGTGTGCATAGCTGGGGATCAACCCCTTTCATATCGGGATAGTCCCATGCAAATGCCTCCCGATACTTTCGTAACAGCTGGATGAGTTTTTTCTCTTGTTCTGGTGTCAGATTAGAGTTAATATTTAAAGTTTTCCCCGGTTCAATTTGCACTACTTTGCTATTAGCGACAGAAGTCACAGGTATAATTTGGTCATATTCGTCTTTCAGGGATCCTCCTCTAATTCGTTATCAAATGCCACTTTTATCATAAAACATTGTGTATACGATGTGGATTCTGTTTGATTAATGAATTTATTGATGGCATCGTCTTCCGTTTGATCTTTGAAATCTAGCGCTTCCTGGACTATTAATGGGGGTCTAATATTGTCAGTGATATATGAGGCAGGGCGCAGAATGGTCAGTGATATATGAGGCGTGATGCTTGGCTGCGCTGGAGGGTACAAGATTAAATTTTTGATATCCGGCCCTCTAGTTATGGTCATGTTTCCCTGCCGGCAACCAATGTAGGCGTCAGAAGTAGCGAGCCATGGTCTACCTAGAATTAGCGGATGTCCATATAGTCGGGTTTTTGGATTAATTATCAGGAAATCGGTCGGGTATTCCCAGGAGTCCACTGAAACCATGACATCATACAAGGTGCCTTCTGGTCTTATTACTGATCGGTCAGCTAGTTCTAACAAAGTGGAAGTAGGTTCTACCGATGTAATTTCGAGCTTCTGGCAAGTCGATGTTGTCAGGATGTTAATTACAGCCCCTAGATCAACTAAGACGTTGGTCAAGGTCTGCCCACAGATTTGAACAGTGACAATTGGGTTTCCAGGGTCCTCGTATTTAACTGGTGTTTCTTTGCCTGATAGGAGGTCGGATAAGGTGCCGACTACCTGGACTCTTGGGTTAGAGGTTACATTTCTTTTTTATTTTCTGCTACACAGGTCTTTTATGGTTTTTGCATATATGGGGATATCCTGTATAGCTTGAAGGAATGGAATTCTTATATATACGTTTTGTAGTTCTCCCAGAATATCAAAATCTGGATATTGTGTTGGTCGTGGAATGACCAATCATTCTGGGAAAGGTGGAGGAGATGTAATTACTTGCTGATGGGCCTGGTCTTTACTTACATCTTCCTGTTGTGACGGTTGTTCTATAGGTAACTGATCTTCAATGTGAGTTGTTCTATGTCCCTCGGTTTCTATTATTCGCCCAGATCTTAACTGAAGATCATTGCACTCCTGCAGATCAGATTCAATCTCTAAGGATTCTATAATTTGAAGAGATTGAACTGGTCTATTATTTGGATTAGGGTTGGGTTGGGCTGGGAGGTGCGGTCTCAGGTTAGGCTGGGGATTTTGTTGTAAGGCTGGCAGAGTTGGTTGAGGGAGTGGAATTGATCCTGCTGGCTGATATGTCAATCTTGGCTAGTTTGTCTGCCAGGGTGAACCTTGCGAAGTAGAAGGGGTCCATTGCGGAGGATATGAATTATTCTGCCAATATGGTGGGGGATAAGGGAAGTTGGCCAACCAGATTGGTTCATCCAAGGATTCGGAGTAGGAAACATTTGAGGTGACCAATTCGAAAATGGGTGCTGAGACTGGTTTTGCCACATATTCTAAGCATTGAACTGCCGGGGTTGAAAAGAAGAGGAGGGGTCTAAAAACATACCAGATTGCCTTGGCTGCCATTGACGACGTTGGTTAATAAAATATTACGATTTCGGCTCCTCTTCTGCTTCTTTGTATGCTGCCTTCAAACCAGGAAGTGAGGGGCAGCTTTTAGTCAGGTGGTCCTTGGTACAGATAGCACATGTTTGAACTGTATCGAGCGGGCATTCCTTGTGGCTATGTTTCTTCCTGCATCGAGGGCAGAAAATCGCTAGATTCTGTTTCGCCTCTGCTTGCTTCTGTTTAGCCTGCACAATATCAAGCTGTGTAGTTAATGTCCCCAGGATGTCAGTTTTAAAATTTTCTAGCAAATTTCCAAGTTCCACACG
>APFE030169124.1:2923-32873 GCA_000404065.3 Pinus taeda
TCTCTAGTGACAAACAAGACAATTAAGAGCAATCCTTCTCTAAACATGCATTATCCTATGAGAAACCAAGTGTTTTTCGATCCTACCTGAAGTCCAACGCTTATTGTAGCAGTCTAGCCTCGTCGATCCAGATGAGCTCCTCCTTCACTTTGAAACCTTCATACACTAACAATCAAATGATTACATAACACCTGAATATTCCATAAAACAAAGCATATTCAACATATAGACAAAGGAGTATATGAAACAATTCATTAACAACAAATCATTGAGAAGAATGGACTTATTTGTATTAAGGAAACAAAAAAGAAACCATTACAACCTGAGCCTTGGTGTTGTGCAAGTTCCTCCCAGGGTCCAGCAGGAGTTTTCCTCTACTTTGACAAGCTCACCCACTTCCAAATGAAACAAGAAAGGATGGTAATCTCTCCTCACAAGCTTACAATGGAAGTCCTAATTCCAGCAGCATCTACCCTTTGGAAAGTTCAGCTTTCAACCTCCCCTCCCTTGGCCCAATGCCTGTATTTATAGTGTTCTAGAGGAAGTTATTCAGTTCCAACATCAATGGGATACTCCCTCTTTTGGATGGGGTAGCTCCTCTCTTGATGGAATAAGTTCCTCTATCATAGGGATGCATGAACCATCTGGAGGCGCTCAATACACGTCAAACACTCTTCTAGAAAGCTCTAGAAGTGACCACAAGTAACTTTTTTAAGATGAAACTCGCGCCTTTTGACCTTTACAGGAGTACGCACCAATCCCTTGACTTACAGAGCGTACAAGTACGTAGGTACAATGAGCTTGGGATGCGTACACGCAGGCAAGGTAGAGAGAACCTGCGTACCCAGAGATAAACATGATTTTTAATGACTTTCTCTCTTTTTTGAAGTTGGACATGGAGAGGAGAGATATAATGCTTGACAAGGAGGATGATATGACTATTGATGGAGCCATATTAACTGCAGATAGTCATGGTGACAAATTTCAGTGTAACAAGAACTTAACTTCAAAGCAGAGGAACATTAAAGACCATCCAAACAAAGTCAATGAATACTAGAACAAAGTTAAAGACAATTAAATCCGAGTCATATCAGATTTAATGAGATCCAATGCAACTCAGCAGCAGCAGAACCGCCTAAAGAGGTAATTCAAGTGATTTAAAGACCAGACTTTGCAAAAACAATGTATGAAGACACATGAAGGCGACGCTACAAAGCTCAAAGCATAATGATTGTAGAAGCAGTGCATCGAGCCACCAAGGACACCATATTAATTCATTTTGATCTGGTTGCCTTCGGCGCATCTCAATAGATATTTACTTGCATTTAATTTCAACACAAGTTTAGGTTTAAAAATCTTTTTCCCGTAGACCTGTTTAGCTCAGTTGTAATAAATACTCTTAGATATTTTTGCTATAAAGAGAGCCCTGAACAATGTAATAGGGGTCGGTTGGTTGATCGGTTGGTTTGAAAAGAACTCCAAGAGAGACTCGCTCTGTATCAGATATTTTTTACATAATTAAAGATTCTTGAAAGCTTGGATAATGGACTGTCTGATGTGTTGTTAATGTTTCTGAAGAGTGAATGAGGGAAATCTTGTGCTGTTTTATGGACCAATAAGTATTCTTTACCTCTATTATTTCAATTTCACATATGCTTAAGTCACAGAACAAAAGTCTGGTTTAGAATTTGCTTACCTGCGCTCTATGCTCAGTTTCTGTGGCTTCTTAATGTTTTCCTCTTCATTTAGGCATAAATATGGATTCCTTCTGGCTCATATTTTCTCTATTTCACATATGAATGACCGTTATCTGGGAATTCTTAGCTGCTCCCAGGTAGGGCTCATTTATCTTCCCTCTGCTAGCCTGATTGAGAGATTCTTTGTTGCCTCTCATTCCTTAGCCTTCAATCCATCTCCATTTACCTTGAGTATTGTTTCATGAGCAGCTACCTTGCCCCTCTTTCCTCTTGTGACCAAGAAAAAGCACCAACAGTCTTACTCCACGACTCCACGCCCAATGGTTTGAAACTTATCACACTATGCATTGCCTCTCTACTTGAAAGCATCCTCCTTCCACCCAAACACAAACAAACAAAACCCCTTGAACCCAATAACTAGCCTAAAATCATCAACAACAAAGCTAAATCATTAATAGAGAGCCCTCTCTAATTGCAGGTGGGCTATAACCTGCAATCCAAAGATTGGTTTGTGGTTACCTCGGCCGTATCCCTTCAGGAGCTTAGGGACAACCTGAGTGCTAACACACCGCATCAAGTGAAATTATCTTAGCCCCGACTAAGACATTTACAAGAATGGTAATACAATAGAGGAACTAAAATTCCAATAACTCCTTATTGTGCACTAAAACCCTTTCATGTTAAAATGTGCATGACATTGTTTTACACAACTATATATAAAATTCATTTTTAACATAACATATAGTTTATTAGTTAATTTCTTTAGCTATATGAACCACAATAGGCTAAATAATTCTCCTCCCAACCCATGGGAATTGGTTTTCATAAGCAGGTGGAGTCATTTTCACATCCAGACAGTTTCTTTGATAGAGTCCTTATCAGGTCTAACATGGAATTCCATTGGCCAACCAGCTCAAGAATTCCAATGACCACATAGGGTCCAATATAATATTCCTCTTGGCAACATCCTGCCTATTCCTCAGACGACATCTCGTCTATGAGGAATTTTGGGCCTCCTCCAACAGGCTCCAAATCAATAAAGTTTCCTCAGGATTTTTACCCTCTTCACCATTTTAGAAAACTCTTTTCCCTTACTGAGATCATTTATCTCTAAGGAGAGGAAATCCGAGTAGACAAATACCATCAACCCCTTCGAGTAGGTAATTGCCATCAACTCACGGCATTCTAGCCTTTCATAACTATCTGCAACTATCTGGCATGTTAAATTTCTCTTTTATCACTCTTCCCCAAAAGTAATTTACATAATGAACCATATGAACATTATCATTAGCAAAATGAACATGCATGTACATCGTGCATTTACACTTAACCCTCAACATGGGTCCACAAAATCTAAACTGATAGGAGACATAACTAACATACATGTTGTATGCATTCTGATTTTTTAAATAACACAATCATGCATATAATATAACTTTATAATTTCTCATTTATGGTTGCAATTCTCATTGCAACATTTTATATGACGAGTTTTTTTGTTTCCATTAAGCTACCACTACTTAATCCCATCAACAACATTAGTTACAAATATGCATCATTTAACAAGTATTCACTTTCCAAATCATTTTAGTTTCAGGCACAATACTATCATGCATAAAAGTATATTCAAATATTCATTAATGTGTAAATGCCAATGATAGTTGAGGTAACAATCTAAACATTTCCAATTTCCCACAATGTATTGCCATCAAAAAACTGATACATGAACTAACTACAATAATCACTTGTTTGCGAATGGTAATAAGCTTAAATCAAATTCAATTCATGCATATAAGTGCTATTAGTTAGTCATACAATATTAACCAATTACAACTACCAATCATCTTAATGAAACCATGGCAAAATTTAATCAAAAAATAATTATTACAATCAAGACTCACTACTTGACTCATTCTATATTTTTAATATCTGAAGGGGTTCTTCTAATGTCCTTTTCAAACACTCTGCCATCCTATTCAAGGATGTTCCCCATATTTTACATTCATGCATTGACTCCTTAAAATTATTTCATTGTAACTTCAATCTTGTCCATTAAATGCATCATTATTATTGCCATATTTGCAAGCAAAAGTTGGTAGTTGATTGTCGCTTTCCTTAATGAGTGTTCAATATTGTTCACATCTGTAATGAATGTTTCATATTTTTCATAGGTGTGACAAAATTTTTATTGTCTTTTATCCACATCAAAGAATGCAATATCATGAACATATTTATGTAGAAAACTTGATTATTTACTACTCAAAGCAGTTATAAACATGAATCACACATATCATGTCAAAAGTAACGTACTAAATAAATCAATATGTAGATTGTTAAACTCATACCTAAGTTAATGACTACTGGTGGCATACCTCGATTCCTTTTCCACTTACCAATTCCGAAAGGTGCCAGTGTTGCAACCTTTAGCTCTGATACCACTTGTAACATACCCCGGTAACCTCACATGTAAAAGCAGGGAGTTAATTTTTTTTATACAAATTACCCAAAAGTAATTATCCAAATCACAACTCCACATTCCTCATATACCATTAAATATAATGTTCATTAGTACATAAAGTAATTTGAAATAGAGGATAGCAAGTTGCATAACCTTTGACAACCACTATTGTAGTATATTAACATAAACTATCTCATAAATCTTGCATCCATTTCATGATTTCCTTAACCATATTAATTAATCACATACTTGACATTATGATTATCACATCAAATAAGGAATCATCATCATCAAGGATTCAACATCACCAAATGGACACAATAAGCAACCACATCATTGAACACTGATATACCCTAGAAACCCAGTAGGGTGAAAACCACCAAATGTTTCATTTTATTATTAAATGCTTGTGAGGTTTTTCACCCCTCACTCAATGGCCTATAAGCGATTCCATCCCTTATCCATTGTCGTAAAATACTACAATGAAATAACAATAAATGTCACATAACTAGCTAAAAGCTATTACATTTTCCATGAAACCCTTTACCTATATATCACCACTCTCTACCTCCTTGTGGCGTGATTGTTCTATCAATGTATGATCCTGCAACTCGTACTGATGAGCATGGACCATTAGTTCTTTACCTACCACAATGTTAAACATCATTTTTCTTTGGCATAAACTGTCATCGTTTCCTATCATTGGTCTCATCAATAAGCTTTGGCAACAAGATTAGATACAATATTAATCAATCAATAATCAGCCTCTAAAAGTGATCTTTTAACATCTACTCATGTGCATGAGTTGTAAATAGAATATCACAACATGCTTCTTCTAACAACGTTATGCACAAATAATTATCCAGCATGTCATAATAATTCACTAGTACATTTATTTAAGTAAATACTTGTTTTACTTTCCTATATACTTATTCACACTAATTCATATTTCCCTTTGAATGATCTAACCCAATAGTTCTACAAATCCATGTTTCTCTTTAAAATATATAACACAATAGTTATATCTTCATACATGTAATAAACTATTGCTTCTATGCTTTTGCATATGTGCTCTTTTCACATAGTTATTTTTCAAGAACTCAACATAGTTCTCTATCATTTATGTACAAAGTTATTATGCATTTGTTTCCATGAAAGTATCGTAACAAAGTTCTCGTGCATTTGTTTTCAAGAAAGCATCATATTCAACCTTTCTTTTGGGCATAAGAACTAAGACAATAACAACGGTCACCATTTATGCATTAAACCATGCAAATAAATCAAACTACTCAATATGCAACAACCAAATCCTTTACCTTTTACTCACCAAAACATGTAACTTTTGCAAACTCTTGCAAAGGGATTAACACCATTAATTTATCTTTCATGCATAAAGTTATATATTCTTTCCAAAGAAGGCTCCTATGACTTATCTCTGTGCATTTTGTCTATGCATAGGTTATTATATTTTCTCATAACTAAGTATTATTTTACAAGAAAACTCTCTACCCATGAGAATATTTCACAAATTACCCTCTTTAACCAATATTCAATTCTAGGAAGAGGACTACGAAATCCCTTTTTAAGAAAAGAGAATTCATCCTATCTTTTCTTACATAAACACATATGCATGTTATATAAAGACAATAAATGTTACTTATCTTTTAATGTTGCAAATATATATAGTAACCATATTTTCCTATATATAGTAATAACAACCTTAATCTACATGTAGTAACATATTTTCTCTATCAAGAAAATATATATATAATTATCAATATTTATTTACATGGCATAATATATTTTCTTTACAAGAGGAATATATAACCTTAATCTACAAGTAGTAATATATTAAATTACCCATACTAAGGTTATTTAAGTAAGAACCCTCTTTAGGTTATTGAAGCAAAAAACCATATTTTCTTTAGTAAAAAAAAATAGTGTGAGTTTTGTGTAAGGACAAATTCCAAAGCATCTTCTCTTATATTCCATTCCAAGAAAATGACAAATCTACTTAGATTTTAACACACAAGATTCACATGTAATCTTTGTAATAAAATCTACACATTTACTTTGATTTTGTGTGCAAGAATATTCATATTGCATATTTTCTTTTCAAGAAATAGAATGTAAATAATATATATATATATATATATATATATATATATATATATATATATATATATATATATTATAATATATATTATCTTACCTATCTTTCCAGAATATAAGTGAATAAACACATAATTTGCAAGTTACTTATCTGTACTTTTTCATCACTCCAACAGGCAAGTTTGCAAATTTTAATTGGCACTTCCAGATCTAATTGTGTGCCTTTTGACAATGTAAAATAATGGAACATGCTTCTCGGCTCTCCATACTGCACAAGGATTTTTTTCCTTTAATTAAAGGATTTAACATGTGCACCTCTACTTAACACCGAATAACAATGAACAACCTCCCCTCTGACGAGTGGAAAACATTGAGGATGAGTCATCTCTTCCCGCTGACCACCGTTAGGAGGCAGCCTAAAACCCTGGTTAAAGAAAATCTTCACTGCAATGGAGGTAACGCCAACCACTCGAAAAACCCATAGTCTCCTGTTGTCCCTCACCAAAATGGCGAGCAATGGACCTTTGAGGGAACCTCACATCACTCGAATCAACAGACACCATTTGAAAGGGGATGCCATTCTCTTCGCTATCCACCACCCCACTCATGATTTTAGGTCTCTCCACATATAAAACCCCCAAGCCCCTCAGATTCCTTCCTTTCCTGATTCATCCTCAATTTAGTTTCACGAATATCATGGTCAGTTTTGTAACTAATGCGTAAATTTTAAAATTACTATTCATAACTGTTGATTTTACACTGTGTTATTTTAGGGATGTTACAGTGGTCACCATTTCAGTTTGCCCCCAAAGACTTCCTTTAGTCTCTAATTATTACTAAGTACTATGAGAAATGTAGAAAAATTCTATGCAGGTTAAATCCTTGTTATCATTCAAATACTTATTGATAATTAAAGCATAAAATTCATATAAATTAAATGGTTGGTGAGGGTTCATAGGAATAATCCACTACAAGCATGAAAATACTAACTACATTATACATCTCACATTGCTAAAATTAAAAATGCATTAAAACTAACTATATTATTATTATTTTCATTAATCTAAAATATTAAAATATAAGTTAAAAATATGTACATTTAAAGAAAATGGAAAAAGATTCTTAAACATGGAGATTTTCCCCCACTTTAGCATGGACATTCTTAATCTATAAATAGACATTCCTACACTACCACTGACAAATACCATGTCTTAATTTTTGTGTAAATTAGCAGAAGTATATTATATCACAAAGTCACATAAGATACAAAAAGTCCGTATGAACAGACATAGAAAGCACTTCCAGCATGTTCAACCAAAATGACTAGAAGAACTTGATCTTGCAACTTCAGAAATGAGGTTAACCACACAGGGCTGCCTAACATAGGAAAAAAACTGAGAGAGGGTTTGGAGGACCTCATAACTAAGATAGACATAGACATAAGAGAACAACAAAGAGCCTTGAAGCCATTACAATTCCAATTACACATAATCCTTGTTGGTGTTACTTGGGTTGGCCATTGCAGTGACTATATTTGGCTTCAGAATTCTTTGAGGAATGGGGCGCTTCACTGTGATGGTGTCGGTTTCCTCTAGTGGGATGCCCATTGCAATATTTGTCCCCTGTTGGATGGAGAGCTTGAGGAGTCTAGTGAAGGCTCACAGATTATGTGATAGCATTTTGAGTTCCCGAGTCAAAGAACTAATGCTAAACTCCATGGTGTCTAACCTTGTTGGGCTTCCAGCTGAAATGAGTGATGTGGCCTGGTGCACATCCTTTATTACTTCTGCCTACATGCTGAGCACTTTGGCCAACATGGTTTTCATGCACCACATTTCGCTTTGAGTTCTATTGAATTGTGTTGCTCTAGTGGTTGTGGTTCCTGGGTCTACGATCCAGTCGATTTCCTTCTCGATTGCTTGTATATCTAACTTTTCTTCTTCCTCGCTTACCGGAGCTTCAAGCTCTACAATTTTCCATTTCTCTTTCCTCGAGACCAAGGTCTCATAAGCCCCTCAGGCTTTTTCTAGGTCCCGGTTAGCAGACTTATTGTGACTGCCCTCCTTTTCCATTGTGTTGTTGTAGGTGTTGGCATTCGAGGAGCTTGTGGGCTTCCTGACAAAGTTAAGATTGCCAAGAATCAAGCGATGAGAATGCAATGTCTTGGTATCCTAGTGGATTGCCTTAGTTATAGCTGGAGGTCGAAAGTTTTGGATTGATATCTCCAGCTCAGCCTTTTGAGACCCATTGTTCTTGTCATAAGAAAACTTTTTTAGATTTCCTAGCACCTTCTCATGATTTCTGTCTAGAGCCACTACTCTGCCATGCTTGTGGTTTCTGGTTGAATGCCATGTGTCCTCATATACTTCTTGTTAACTGTGCCAATCATTTCTTTTGTAAATTGTACTCCTTGTTTGATATCCTTCATCCTTTTGGGTGATCTTCCACCCTTCCTCACGTACCCCATTAGCTTTTTTCCATTGGTGTCTACGATTAGGATTAAGTCTATGGTTAGTCCACATAAGTTACTGATGAGCAATATCTTGCAGCCCGTCCTCTGCTCTTGATCCTCCTGTAAGGTCTTTCCTCGAGATGAGAGTGCATTGATTCCTAAGATCGTCTCCTGTGATGTCTTCCGAAAAATTGTCAATGTTCTCCATTGGATTATCTACCACATGGTTAGCAAGGCTATCTGTTAAGACATTTTCCATTCTCATAACTTCTTGTAAAACTATGCTGCTGAGAGAGGAGAGATGTTTCGTAATGAGCATTGTGACCATGACTAATCTCCAATGCTTTGTGACTTTCTCTGGCCGTGTGCCATTTTGCATTCTCCTTGTCATAGTGATGGCCAAGAGGGAATCTCCTTCCACTATTATAGAGCCTTTACCCAGATGGATGAGGATGTGTAACCCCTATTCCAGGGCTGCGAATTCTACCTCATTATTAGTGGCCTCCCTAAGCACTCTACAAAAAATGTGAAGGATTTCTCCTCTGTCATTACGGATGACACCGCCAAGCCCTACAGGACTAGGATTACTCCTGGAGGCTTTGTCAAAATTCAATTTGCGGAACCCTGGACTATGGGTAGCCAGGTCAATGGAGAGGGAGCTGGCTGAAGTTGGTTTACTTGAGCCCAGGGACCCAACAAACCTTGCATGCGAAACAACAACATGATGCGTGAATCATTAGGAGTGAGAAAATTGGTCTGCTTAGCTTTGTAGCTGGTAAGGGAAATCTATTTTAAACATTGCATTATTACTGTTTTGATGGATTCAAGCTGCCTTGCTTCTTTTTGAAAATTTTTTATGTTCCTCTCTTTCCAAGTGGTCCAAACTATAAAACCGGGTCAGAGCCTCCAAAGCGTGTTAACTGAATTACAACTGGAATACTTGGTGTGCTAATTTGCAATGGAGTCTTGAATAGAATCCATGTGTTTGTCTATTTGTTTGAATATTTCCTTTGTCCATTCCAAAAGATTATTGGTCCAGTCACAATCGTTAAAGAGATGGTTCATTGTTTCCTCCTCCTTTTCATAGAGGGGGCATCTGGAAGGTCCAATAAAACCCCTTTTCACCAAATTCTCCTAGGTGAGAATTTTGCAATGCATGAGAAGCCATAAAGAAGACTTTATTTTTGGCCATAGTGTGTTGTCCCAGACATTAGCATACCAAGCCACTTTGTCTTTGAGGTCCCTATGCTTGAGATACATTCTGGCCTCCTTGAGGTTGAAAGTTCGCCCATCGAGTTTACCCCACCTGATTTGGTCCTCCTCTTGAGTGGACCGTATCATTCTTTTACCCAAAGTGGAGATTAGGATGCTGAGGAGGTTTATCATGTCATCCTTCAGGGGGGGAGGCTCTAAGTTCCAATTCCTCTAGTGCTGGTTATCGTTGTCACCAGACTGATACTCATGGACTTTTATCTTGCCTGTTGCCTGAAACCATCTCTGTAGGGTGAGATAATTGGGGTTTTCTAGTTTAGATAGCTTTTGCCGTGCATCCTCCCAAAATGAAGCATTTTTTCCATTGTGAATTTCCTAAAAGCAGTGATCCTGAATGAGGTTTCTATTAACTCTGGCCAAATTCCATATAGGGGAACCTTCAGGGGCATCTGTCATTCTGATCAGATCGTTAGTTCTCCAATTCTTGGCATATTTGGCCTTCCATAGTTTCGTCCAAGGTGTATGGGATTCCTTGATCCAACGTTACCAAAGCTTGGCTCCACAAGCTTTGTTAATAGTGTCCGGGTCTTGTAGCCCTAAACCTCCCAGGTTTTTGGGTTTGCATATCTTAGCCCAAGATACAAGAGCCCATTTTTGTTTATCTGCTTTGTCCAACCAAAGGAAGGCCCTTTGAATATTCTTCATTTTCTGGACCACCATTTTTGGATCTAGGAGAATAGAAAGCATATAGTGAGGAATGGCTTGAAGAACTACCTTAGTCATTACAAGTCTTCCTACAAGATTCAAGACTCTGTTGGTCCAATAATTGCCCCTATCCTCTAGCATGGATAGAAACTGCTCTGAGTGGAGTTTCTCCCAAGGCTTGCCAGTGAGAGGAATGCCAAGATATTTAGATGGAAGGCTACATCTTTTGAACCCTAGGATATTTGTGAGGTGCCTCTGGACTGCCTAATGCGTATGGAAGAAAAAAATAGACAATTTATCTAGTTTAAGATCCATACTAGATGCTTGGCTGAACAGGTTCAAAATGACTTTGAAACCTTGGGCTTCCTTGACTGAAGGGGTGCCATGTAGCATGGTGTCATCCATGAATTGTTGATGAGTGGTTGTAGGATTATGACTCAGGTGTTAGAGACCTTTGATGACATTCCTATCCTTAGCCATTTTAATGTTGTGACTCAGGCCTTCCATTAAGATAATAAAAAGGAAAGGGGAGATAGGATGACCTTGACGAATGCCTCTGGATGGGAAGAAGGGGTCCGAAGGGGTGCCATTGACCAAGATAGAGAAGCTGGGAGATTTGACCATAGCCAAGATCCAATTGATCCAACACTGTGCAAAACCAAAAGCTTTCAAAACAGCTTCAAGATAATTCCAACTAACCTTATCATAAGCTTTTGAGAGGTCCACTTGAAGGATCATTTTAGCATTTTTCTAAGATTGAAGGGTGTGGATCATTTCCTATGCCAATAAGACATTGTCCATAATTTGTCACCCTTCCGCATAACCTGACTGCTCTTTTGAGATGATTAAGGGGAGAATAAGCTTTAACCTGTTAGCCATGACTTTGGAGATGATCTTGTACAACACATTGCAGAGAGCTGTTGGGCAAAATTTAGAAGGTGTGCAAGCAGCCTTTACCTTGGGGATGAGAGCAATAAAACTTGACTTTAGGGATTTGAGTATGGAGAAGGATCTTCTAGAGTGCTCAACCACCACCCATATGTCCTGCTTCAAAATATCCCATCACGCTTTGAAGAAGTCAATGGTGAAACTGTCTGGTCCCAGAGCCTTGATATTGGCCATGTCTTTACCTACCTGTTCTACCTCCAGAAGGGTAATCGGGTGGTCTAAGGATCTATTTTTCTCCTTTGTGATCAACTGGGGAATAGAGGTTATGATTGCATTGATGGCCTCTTGTTTGTTGATGTGCGGTTATGTGGCAATAAGACTGAAGTGGTTCCTGAGGATGGGGGCAATCTCTTGATGAGACTAAAAGGAGGTCCCATGTTCATCCTTAAGATTGGTTATCTTATTAGTGCACCTATAATCCATGGCTGATCTATGGAAAAAAGTAGTGTTTTTCTGCCCTTCTTTCAGCCATTGTATGCGGGATTTTTGTCTCCATAATGTCTCTTCCTAGTGACATTTCTCATTCCACTTTTACCGGAGGTCATGTTCCGTGCTAATGAAGTTCTGGGAGATGTCCCCCTTAATCCAATTATTGTGTATTAGAGCCATCTGATCCTCCAGGGCTTGTTTGTCCTAAAAAATGTTGCCAAAAACCTCTTGGTTCCATGTTCGTAGCTTTGCCTTTAGGTGCTTCAGTCTGGCTTGGAGCCTATGGATTTTGGTGCCTTTAACATCCAAGTGCTCCTTCCACCATAGTTGGATGTTTGTGGTGAATGCTGGATGACTGAGCCAAAATTTTTCAAAGCGAAAATGTTTGTTTCTAGGAGTACCAAAGATAATTGTGTTCAAAGAGATGGGCCAGTGATCTGATCCTCCAGATGGAATAATATCAGATTCCAACATGATTCCCTCAAGGAGAATGGTATCCGAGATCACAAATCGATCAAGCCCAGATGTGATAAGCCTGTCTCCTCCTCTCTTATTATTCCAAGTGAAAATGCCATTTTTTCGTTGGATGCACCAGGTTAGCTATTCTAATGAAAGAAATGAAGGCCTCAACATCTCTATTTAGGGTACAAAGCCCTCCCTTCTTTTCCTCCAGAGAGGTAATCCTGTTGAAATCACCGCCATAGATGGCCTTAACATTAGAGTGTCCTTGCTGCATTTTGGATAGGTTTTCCAGCAGTTGTAGCTTATCCTCCAGCCTTTGGTGGCAGTAAACGTTTGTGAATAAGTATGTGCCAGCTTCTACCAAGATTTGCATTTCTAGGGAAATGAAAGATCTGGAGGCCTCGGCATTTAGGAGGAGTAGTGAGTGCGGGTTCCAGAAGATGGCTAAGCCCCCTTCTAGACCATTACCTTCTACCTCCGTGTGCTCCATTCTCTTTCCCAGGCTTTTGTCTATCCCTTCAATCTTTAGCTTGGAGCATTTGGTTTCCTATAGGAAAACAATGTCCAGATTTTCCTTTTTGACTTTCTTTTCAATAATCTCTATTTTGTTTGGTTGTTTAGCCCTCTTGCATTCCATAAGAGTATCTTCATATTTAAACAAGTATTATGAGGAGAATGGGAAAGCCTCAAGGGCTTTCATCTTGCTCGAGTTGATGAGCATTTGGTCGAGCTCATGGAGAGCTTCATTGTTTGTTCTTCTACCCCATTTCTTTCTATGTTTTGCAGTAGAATGTGTTTGGTGTAGGTTTTGTGATTTTATGCTCAGTCCCTTTGTCACGCTGAGACCCCTTTTCTGCCCTCTCAGGGTTTTGTCCTACCTTGATAGGAAGAGGATGTTGACTATGTCAATCTCTTCCTCTGGAATGTGATCCACTCATTTTTGTCTCCATTTCTTAACTATGGTGTTAAGCTCCATTCCTTGTTTTTCTAGAGTGTCATTCAGGTCCTGATCCTCTATGCCCACTTCACTTAATGTCATTTCCTCATCCCCTTCTACGTCTTTCCTCAATCCTGGATCTAGGAGAAAGTCATCAGTTGAGATTGGAGTCGACATCTGGGCGCTTTGATTGGTTGTTTCTGGTACTTTCTTCTCTGATGCTAGTGTTTGGGTATCATCATCTGCCTCATTTTCCTCTCCAAGCACCTCAAATGATTTCATAGACCCTTTGTTGGTATTTCTTGTCTTCAGTTGGTTCCTTCTATTAGTTCAATGTCTGCCTGTGGGTCGGACGAAACACTCCTGATTTTTGTTTGGGAGATCCTTAGTCTTCTCTACAGGTTGATGCAGGGGACATTCCCTGATCATATGGCCATGTTCATGGCATTTTCTGCATTTGAAGGGTATTTGTTCGTAGTCTATGGCTTGGAAGAAGACTTCATCTCTATATTCCAGCCATAGACCTTCACGAAGAGCACCTAAAATGTCCATTTCAACACAGATTCTAGTGCAAGAGTTGTAGATTTTTTGGACGGTAGCTTTGGAAGCTTGGATGAAGGTGCCCAACTTGTTGTCGATTTGTTCCTACGCTGCTGGTCTCCAGTACTCTATGGGGAGGGAAAACAGTTGAATCCAAATAGGAACATGCTTGAATGTTTCGTGTTATAGTGTAAACTTTGGTTTCTAGGGTCTTATGTAGAGGCCTGCAAAGGCATAAAAATAAGGGCCTCCATCAAAGATGTGGTCTCTATCTTCAAGTTTTGCAAAGATAATCGTGAAAAAACCTTTGGCCCCTAGGTGGAGTTTCCCATCTACTTTCAGATTCCAGCTTAGCTTTAACCATTGACATAAAGCTTTTTATGTGGCCCAAAAGCCCATAAACTTGCAGATCACTGCATGAATAGCCATATGATCCCTGTAGGTTTGCAGTTCTCAGTCGGTAATGATAACCCTTAGGCTTTCTGTGGTTTTTGGCTTGCAGCGCCCTTGGTCTCTATGTTGTTTTTCTTCAAGTCCTTATAGATTAGAGCTATTAATGGGGGAGGTTTCAGCTGCCTCCGCTTCTTTGGTTTTCTTTCCTACTTCTCAAGGTACTTGCTCTCGATTGGGATTTGGTTTGTGTTTTCCTTCCAGAATTTTGATGCCTTTTCTTTGGTTTGGATGCTAGGTTTCCTTTGTATTGCCATCCAGCTTTGTCTTTTTGCTGAGCTCATTTTTTCTTGTGGTGTCTGAACCATGATCTATACTCCTTCCAAAGGGCTTTTACCTTTCTCCATCATTATCTGTTTGTAGGAAGGGGCCACATTGGCCCTTGCTTGCTTCATCCGTTGGGTTAGGCCATGCCCCCATTGCCTTAGATTAGTTGAAAGGGCACTGTCCCCTGCCAGAATGGGTAACAGTACATAGACTACGATCCAAATCCTTAGGTCAGAGAGTTGCAGAGACAATAAAACAAATACCATGTCTTATGAACACATCATGCCCATAAAATTGTAAGTCACTTCAAATGATACTTCTGCATATGACATTGTTTTTATCAATCAATTGAATTAAAAGGGAAAAAAACCCTAACTAATTTACAAATAAATATCAACCTTTAATTTATGTATATTATTATGAATATTCTATAATATCTTTTGATATTAACTTTCTACCATTCATCTAATAATGATTAGAAATTAAATTAAAATTTTAGAATCTTTATTTCAAAGTAAACACTAATCTCTAATAATTATGAGTGTAGTTAATAGTTTAGAAATCTTATTTTAAAATAGGTAAACCTATCACTTTAGTCATTCATATTAGTTAGCTATATCTCATATAATTATATTTCTTGTTATTAGGGTGTACCATTGTCATTAGAATTCATATATTGTTAAAAACATTATTGTTAATGATCGAATGACAAAATGCGATGATGATTTGTGTTTTTTCATAATTGAATGAAATATTATAATGTTAGTTTGACCTTTCTCTAATATGAATATTTAAGTCGATAGGATTTTTATGGTGAGATTCCTCCTGACAACACTATAGAAGATTCATTGGCCTTCAAAACATATACCATTTTTATGATATGATTATTCGTGGGCCTCCGATATGCGATTTTCTCTACCCGAGGTTCTTTGACTCTAAATAACTATGTGCTAGGCACATGGTAGAGTGTGACATCATGATTGTGGAAAGGATGTTATGCCATCAAGCCAGTGAAAGGTGCCTTCTAGGACTAAGACCTTTAGCTTGGGACAGGGGGTCGATTCTTTAGAATATTGTGCTACAAATTGTTCCAATGTGTAAAGCATGGGACCACATCACATGCACATGGGAATTTATAGTATCGTGGAATTGCAATCAGTGATTTCCCAATGTAGAATTCGATTGCAGTCCCAAAACTTGCGATCTCTGATGAGTGACATGGCCTGATCTACATGAAGAGGAAATCGATGAAGCCCCAAATCCTAGCCCTCTCTATTGGTGATTTCCAATTAGAGGTGTAACCTTGGTGCATGACATGTCAATTCATCGATTGCCAATTGTCGACCACCTTCTGCATTTGGGCCTTGGTCCTATGGCTCTTCACATGACCGCAATCTAACCCACATATTAGAGCCCTTCAATTGAAGGTTATGAATAAGAGGTTTCACTTCGATGAAAAATATGCGTCAATATCCAATCGATGATCTCCCATATGTGACACCATCAATGCCATGTATATGCCACATGTCACCTTTTTAATAATGCCACATGTCACCCTTGATTCCTTTGAACTCTTTGTGACTGTGGTGTTAGCCCCAAAGTCGGAGCCCTCTCTATCAGCGATTTCCAATCGGAGGTGAAATTTTGGTGCACGACATGTCAATTCCCCAATTGCTAATCTTTGACCACCTTCTTTGTTTGGGCCTTTGTCATGTGGCTCTTCACATAATTGGAGTCTAGACCCCGTATCAAAGCCCTTCAATTGGAGGTTTCACTTTGATGCAAAATATGGCTCAACCTCAGATCGCTGATCTCCCATACGGGATACCATCACCGCCAAGTATCTTCCACATGTCACCTTTTGATTAATTCCACATGTCACCCCTTTTTGGCCTATTTTGAGCCTTCAAACTATCAAACCCGCCTGCCACATGTCAACCTTGTTGGCAAGTCATGATGGTGTCAGACTCCCTATGTCAGTTGGTGCAACCAATTGTTGGCTCCAATGCATCTACTAACATATCCAATCATTGTTAGCTACATGCCTCTTATCAGGACCAGTCATTTTGCTTCTATGCGTCCCTTTGGGAGGAGAGAGAAAAGGCTTGAGCTTCTTTGGTTTTGCAAACAAATTCTTCACAAATTTCTTATCGTCCATCCTAACACTTTAGCACCAGAGGCTCATTTCCTATGGTTTCCTCCATATCACAACTCGCAATATCGACACTTTTAAGATGTGGCCGATTCTTGAAAAGTTCCCCTTGAGACATGATGTGATGTTCTATTGAATTATTTTTCACATCTCTAGAAGGTCTAGATATCAGAACGAATGGAAATCTCTAAAGCCAAAAGTCGAAACTTCAAAAAACATGGCATTTGGAGGCAAACAGAGATTGTTAGATATCTAAAACAAATAAAGAAGTGACAATCTAGAACTACAGGACATTCCTGTTGGTCTATTGGTTAAACAAACCTCTTTATAATAAAGTTATATCATACTAATAACATCACGGAAATTATTTTCAAAATTTCTAATACATGTAGCGTTGGTCCTGTATAATAATAAACAAATATCTAAATTCCAAATCTACAAATTGTGTTATGGACGTCCAACCACTAATATGCAACCCCGATTGTTTTATCATACTAGACTTAAATGTGAAATCACATTTTCCCCTTATTGTAGCTTTTGGAATACGACCTCCGTTAAGATCCAATGTTTATGCATATATCTTGCTCTCATTGTCTCTTTTATTAATTAATTACCATTGTTTAGTTGACTATGTTAATTTAGTATCATTTTATTCTCCCTCATACGAAGATTGCATGTTTTACGCCCTTGTATAGAGGAAAATTAATATGATTGATTGCCCTTTTTTCTCCATAGTTTTCCAAAATATTTCTTCTGGTGTTAAGGTTTCCATGTCTGAAAACATCAATATATATTTAATCAATATGCAACATTTTTTTAAGAATTGCAACTTAAAACCTCTACATGCATCTTGGTTTCAATGGCTACTCTATTGATTAATCTAATTAATGGATTGATCATGTGCGTTATTTTCGCTCACACGAAAATGATATATTTTATGTCCTAGACATTTATTATATGTGTTTATTCAAACGATCCCCATTGATATGTTGGATCGAACTTTAGAATTGCAATATTACGAAAAGGATTCCTCTGATGTCAAAGCTACAAAATCCCAAAACTACCATCTGTATTTAGTCAATATATCACATTTTTCTTTGATTAACGTTTGAAATGTATCCACGCATCCTGGCATCGAGGACTGTTATATTCAATAATCTAATTAATGGCCCACCTATGTGCATTTATTTGCTCTTTACTCTCGCTCGGATGAGCATCTCTGTCATTGCCTTTGTCATTGGGAACCCTGTGACTGCTACCACATGTCGTGAGTCTGATTTATTTCTCCCTTTGCTTAGCTGGTAGATAGGTGCGTACTCTATTTAGCCTCTCCACGTCACATTATTCAACATATTTTTCATGTTTAATTTTATAATGGTTTTGTGTGCTATTGTTGGTCTCTTTTTCTTTCTCTTGTTGTTGCTATTGCATGTCGTGCTGCTATCTTCAATCATACAACTTCCCCAGAATTTCAATAACAAATAGGTTAGAATTGAGAACCTACTAACCATATCGTCTTCTACACTCAAATGGAAAATATAAATTTTTCCATACTGCATATATAACTTAGAATACTATGTGCATTCTCATGATGTACAACACACCTTCCTGTAGAGTTTCTGAAATGCCATATATAGACAACCAACTTTCTATGCTTAAACATTTCAATTCTCCTTTTCGCTTACCTTTGGCTATTGGTAACAATCTAAATTGTAAATATTTCTCCTTTCATTTGACTCCAAGTATGCCAATCTTGTGAACGGTCGCACTCACTTCTTTATTTCTTCTTCTCTTCCAATATTGACAACATTTTACCGGCTTTCACCTTTCAGGAAACCTCCTTTCCTCCTCATCATGTAAGTTGCCTTGACATTGAATTTCGTCACTTTTTTGCTAGCTGGATCTACAACGATCCAACTATCACTCCAAATCGTTGATCACAACATTCCTTCTTCCACAAAGACATTGTCCCAATGCTACCACATTTCCCTCTCTGATGGTACCTATTAGTACATAAATTTTCTTTCATCTACTTACAATGGCCATGTCGTCTTTGGTGCCCTCCAATTGTGCTTGACTATCATTCACAAAGTAGTCAGTTGAACATTCTTGCACAACTATGCGTATTCTCACTCTTCACCATATTCTTGATTTAATTTTTTCCTTCCCTGTATCTGCCACTGTCACTCTGACTAATGCAACATTTCTTTTCTATTTCTTTCCTTCTTTTAAGGGCTCTCCAAATTATTGAACTAGAAATTATCTAATGTCATGCAACTTTGATTAGGGACCCGTACCTTCCTCAAATTATACAAACATCGACATACCAACCTGGTTCTTCAACATCACACTCCCTCGCCTCATCTACTACTACTTCGACACATGATTATGCATCATCATCAACTCGGTTGTCCTCCATTCTACCTCATCCCATTCCATTCATGGCACTAAGCCCCTATCATACACAATGGTTGATTGAGGCTAGGGTGCTTGGAAAAACATTCGTTCACTCCTACAAGAATGGTCAAGGCTCCAAAAAGGTCTTTTGATTTGACCTCATTCATTCTGCTAATGATACAATCCATCTCTATATCTTCGATGATCTGGCAGATTCCTGACATGACCTTGTCCAAATTAGGAAGCCTTACATTGTTTCAAATGGCAATGTTAAACCAAAAAACACAAATTAAAACCATCTGGATAGAAAATGGAAGTTTCCCTCTTTGCAATTTCCATTGTTAACCTTCCTTAAATGATGTTCTGACAATTTCTTTCCACCATTTCCATTTTAACTCTATAAATGAAAACATATCTACAAACCTTGGCTCAATTGTTGACATCATTGGCTAAATAGAATGGAAATAGATCCAGAATATGGCCTAACCCCTCGATCCTTAACATTAATTATAATTATAATTATTGACTTTTAAAACGATAAAAGGTTCATTGTCAAACACAATGTCTTTGGTCCTTCACAATTACGGGTGTTAACCGCCTAACATCGTATCTCATTGACCCATCTAGTTGGCCAATGAAGACGGGGCATACATTATTATTTGATAAAAAAATTTGAAGTCAAGGAATTTCTTGTTCAAAATGGAGGAAGATCTAATAAATGTATCAATAAATTAATTTTAACTTTTAATATGTAAAATATTATAAAGTTTTAATATATTACTTATTATTTTATTAATTTATAATTTTAAAACTATTTTTGATTCATAAAGAGCTGGTATTCCTGGGACTTAAGGAAACAAGTTAATAACCCAAGACCGAGAGACATCTCACTTAAGGAAACAAGTTAACAACCTAAGACCGAGATAAATAACGCCGTAAGGAAACAAGCTAACTGCCCAAGACCACGAGAGTGAAAGTCTGCCCCCTTACGGATGTCTCTCGCTGTAAGGAAACAAGTTACCGCCCCAAGAACGTGAGAGTGAAAGTGCACCCCCTTACGGATGTTTCTTACCATAAGGAAACAAGTTAATGCCCCAACACCCCGAGAGTGAATGTCTGCCCCCTTACTGACCACCAACGGGTTATTCTAGGTGGGGTAGTTTTCTTTGAATAAAGGCGATGAGTCCACCTTCATTTTCGGATAACTATAAGAGATAGTTGTCCTCATTGCTCTATTTTACAACTGAGTTATGACATGTTTTCCCACCCTCTATTAAAAAACAATTCAAATAATTTCAAAATAAATTATTATTAATATGATATTTGTTACTCACTTTTAATAAGAATAATGTTTAGATATTAAATTTTATGATTATGCTTAGAAACATAAAAAAAAGTGTTAAAAATTTATAGTGCATTGATAAGTTACTATTTTATCATAATTTGAAATTAATATTAATGTAATTTCTACTTTATTTTTATTTAATTTTTCAAAACATTTTATTAAATTAATATTCATTTTTTTATCGTAATATATTTTTTTTGTAAGTGTAGGTAGTGCCTTTCTTTTCTATTTATGATAAACAAGGAGACCAGATACATCATTTTGGTGCCCTCAACCTGCCCCAAAAGGAAACCAGGTCTGTTGGCCACCTTAGTTTGCTATAAGCATTCCAAAAACAAAATTTAACTAGTCTTTCCATACTGGCTATATGCACTATACAACTAAAACTACCTGTTAAGCTACTAACATGCATAAAACTATGAAAATAGGAAGTTCAAAAAACCACGTAAGAGCCTCAAGAGGATCATTCCTTTCTGGTGCCTGTATTCTGGTCCATGTCCATGGGATTATCCATTTGTTCCTCCTGACTTGGGTTAGTACGAGCCATCCGGGATAGCAGCTGATACATCTCCTCGAGTTTGTTGTTCTACGTGATCATGATGACCTGGAAGCTTTTCATTTCTTTCTAGAAATTTGGCATACCGTTTGCGATTTCTTCCATTTCCTTCGCTACCTGTTCCAGTGCCTTTTCCAGGAGGCATTTTAGTACCCAGTAGATATGTAGAGATTGCCTATATAGAGTCAGCCTTCCCCTCGTATTCCCTGGATCTCTAATCATTTTAGCCCATTATTTCGTCTCAGATTCAGATTGTTCCTCCAGCACACTGGTTTCCATGTCTTGGATGATTCGGCAGATGTCCTCATTCATGCCTTCCTGGTAAGCTCTTGCTACTTCATAGACTACTGTCAGGGTATACCTTCTCCCTCTGCTCTGGTTACTTGGGACTTCTGTTGGCTTTCTTCCCTGATTCCCTTGCCTTGGTTGACCTCTGCCTCCACGTCCTCTGCCACGTCCCAGGCGTGCCATCTTGTTCTCTACCCTCTCCTGTTGACAATTATCAATCACAGGTATCATTTTTTTAAGTTTCTTATCAACGTCTCACACTACAATGTTCCCTTTGGGTATTCTCTGCTCCTACTGCAGTCACCATCGTTTTTTTGGATTTGACATTGATCCCCATTATCTGGATACAAGAGGTGTATAAGGTCCTTTTTCATGCGGATCAAATGGTGGGCTAAGGGCATAATTTTTGAATCCCCTATTTCAGACTTCTCCTCTACTTTGTAGTGAATTGCTTGCATAGTTTCCCAGGTTACTTCCCAAATTGTGTTCCCGGCTATAGTTTCCCAATTCATTAGAGATCCCCTCCCAATTCTGACTCAGAAGTCCCTCACAATGTATTGTAGAGGGGCGGGTGAACTCACTCGAGCCCTTTACATCTTCAAGGGCTTCACATGAATTAAACTTATCCATTCTACCTACTGTGACAGAGAAAAGGGATTCAAGGGTCTCAAGTTTCACATACCCGGAATCGCTAAACTCCTTGATGGCCCCTCCTAGCTACGCTGCGCTCTACTCCTCTTTCATCCCACATAGATTACCCCTTCTTTTACACTCTGCCACCTTCATATAATGCCTGTTCACCAACCTTCTCACTCTTCCATTATTGCCGCCACTACTACTAATCTTTTGCATTCCACCTCCCCCACTCTGATTTTTTGAGACTTGTGCTAACCTGCTACTAATTGCTTTGGCTGGGAGGGTGGCTTCGTACCTGTGGTTGCATCTAGTTGTTCTTCCATGATCATAATCTCTACTGCCACCCTCACCTACCTTATTCCACATCCCGATCATGAGTCATCTGTCTCTATTGAATTTGAATCATGTCTTCATGATTGTCCTGGTTGAGAATCATTCTTAACTGTTCCAATTCTAAGTCTTTTGAATGCATTTTCCATATATTATCCATTTTCCTTCCTTGTTCCTGGCAACCCCAGTTCGTAAGAAAATTTGCTGCTTTGTTAGCCTCTCTTCTAACATGCTTAATGATCATATAGTCAAATCTTCTTAGGATAATTTCCAGTTCTTGGATTAGACTGGCCGTTCTCCAGCTCTGTGTAACTTTGTCCCATGAGGTCCCATTGTTAGGTTTTTTGAGCACCTGTATAACCATTTGGGAATCTCCTTCCACTTCCAGGTTATTATATCTGTTTTTGATTACTATCTTCAATCCTTGACGTACTGCCATCAATTCAGCCTCATTGTTACTCATAATGCCTGCATTGTCTATGTAGATCCATTTTGTTCTTCCTTGATCATCCCTAAAAAGACCTCCAATCCCGACTGGGCCTAGGTTTCCTTTAGAGGCTCTGTCGAAGTTTAGCCTAATGAATCTAGCCGAGGGATGTGAAAAATGCAGGGTGTCGTTATATCCTGTCCTAGGTTCTTTCCACATCTATGGAGCCACCATCCCTTGATGCAGGTTCATCCTCTTCTTTCGGCGTCATTTCCCAGTCCTCTCCATTCCAAGTATCCGCAAGTATAGTCTCACGAATATGGCTCAAGGTTTTTCCCCAGATTTGGTCTTTTGTCATCTCTTTGTTTTGGAAAGTTCTTCTGTTTCTTTCTTTCTGGATCATCCACATATTCATCCCTACTGTAAGGCTCCAAGCTCGTCTAACCACCGGGCTCGTAGCTTGTCCACCTCCCCAAATTTTAATAGTGTTTTTGATGCTCTGTTGATATCTATGGGTTTTTCCAAAGAGCGTCTTGACCTCTTCCCACTGTTGCTAAGCTTCTTTACATGAGTTAAAGAGGTGTTCTTGTATTTCCTGTTCTTGTTTGTAGAGAATACATCTGTGGGGGCCCTGTATGCCTGTCTTTTGGAGTTGGTCCCAAGTCAGGATATGACCTTTGGTAACCAATGATAGGAAATGTGCCACGTTCAACCACCAATTGCTATTCCATATTTGTTTCCAAGTGACTGTCATATCCTCTGGTTCTCTGGAAATTAAAAGATGGTAAGCTTCTTTGATTGAAAAGTTTCCTTTTATTGTGTGTCCCAATCTCAGGATGTCCGGTCCAGATCTTATAGGTATTCTCCTTGTTTGCATTTCCTTTTGATACAACTGTTTTTTCTCTCCAACCATTTGATCCATCCATTCTTCCATATTCTTCTAGATTCTCCATACTTCATCTTGGCTCTCCATCTTCCAGAAGTCTCTTACTAAATTCATTCCATTCTCAGCTGCTTTTTGGCCTATGTCCGTTAGGGCTTGAAGTCCATTCAGTCTTTGTCTTTGCTACCAGGGCTCCTCCCAAAACCTGGCTGAGATGCCATCCCTAATTTCCCAAAAAGCATGCCTGGTTATTATTTCTTTGTTGAGACTTGCTAGCTTCCAGATTGTCGACCCTTTCGGTGTATCCCTTATTCTTAATATTTCCTCTAGTTTTGTAGGCATATTATATTTTTTTTCCATATTCTTTTCCAAAGGTTGTTTCCTCCATTCAACCATTAGCACCAGAGCTTAGCACCCATTCCGTGATTCAGGATATAGGGATCTCTAAGGCCTAATCCTCCCTCCGTCTTGCTTTTCACTAAATCCTTCCATGATACTAAAGACCATTTTATTTTATCCTTCTAACCTCCCCATATAAATTTTTTGAAGATCTCTGTCATCTTTGCACACGCTCCTTTTGGAGTAGCCATTGTCGATAATTGATATATTGGGATTGATTGAAGGATTGCCTTAACTAGAACAGCTTTGCCCGCAAAATTCAGAGTTCTGAAAGACCAATTTGCTAGGTTTTTAGCAATTTTCTCAATGGTTATTTGTGAATTTGACATCCTCAGGGGGTATAGGGCTAGCAGTGTTCCGAGATATCTTGTTGGGAGTTCTCCTAAATGGAATCCTAGAGTTCTTGTCAATTTTTTTTTGATATTTCCATCAGTGTTAAAAAAATAAGTGCAGGACTTGTCATTGTTGATTTGCGTTCATGAAGCTATCATAAAAAGGTCTAAAATTGCTTTGATTCTTCTGGATTCTCTAAGGGACACATTACAAAACAACATAATGCTGTCTACAAATTGTTGATGAGTAAGAGGAAGGTTGTTTCCCCATATTTGGATTCCCTTGAGCTTTCTTTCTCTTACTTATTTTTTGATGTATCTTCCTAAGCCTTCTACTGCTATGACGAATAGGAAAGGAGACAAAGGATTCCCCTATCAGAGTCCTCTAGATGCTTGAAAAGGTTGGGAAGGGGTTCCATTCATAGGGATGGAGAAATTGGTTGACAAGATCATGGTATAAATCCATTCAATCCATCTATCAAAAGCCAAAAGCTCTTAAAAACTCTTTCAGGTACTTCCAATTCAAATGATAATAAGCTTTTGAGAGGTCGAGTTTAATCATCATACCTGCTTCCCTTTTAACTTTCAAAGAGTGCACTACTTCTTGGGAGACGACAAGTCTATCCAGGATTTTCCGACCTTCAACAAAGCTTGTTTGTTCAGGGGAGACGATGCTAGATAAGATAGGCTTAAGTCTCTTAGCCATTAAGGTAGCTATTATCTTATATATCGCATTACAAAGGGTAATAGGTCTAAAGCCCTTGGGGACTTCAAACTTAGTTTCTTTAGGAATTAGAGATAAGAGAGTTGAGTTTAGGCTTGTACTTACCTTCTCTTTCCTTCTTGATTCTTCCACTATGTCCAATATGTCTTGGCCCAAGAAGTCCCATCCTGCTTGATAGAATTATGTCGTGAATCCGTTAGGGCCTGGGGCTTTATTCCTTTTCATCCCTTTCACTATCTCCTCTACTTCTTCCAAAGTGTCTGCCCTCATAAGGGCTAGGTTTGGTTCTCTAGTGATCCTACTCGAGATATCTTTACACAGTCTTTCAATAGCTTCTCCACGGACTACATTGGGTTCCATGACGAGATCCTTGAAATGCTTCACCAAAACTTGTTCTATTTCCTCATGTTGTGTAACTCTTGTCCCTGCTTCATCTTTAATAGAAAAAAATCTATTTCTTTTCCTTCTTTGGATCATTGCTTGGTGGAAGAACTTTGTATTCTGTTCCCCTTCTCTTAACCAATTTACCCTGGATTTTTGCCTCCACAAGGTTTCTTCTGGTTTTTGCCTCTCCTCCAATTACCCTGTCAATATCCCTTCCTCTCTAGCCAGGTCATTGCCTCTACCTGTATTCATTATTTCTTATTGGATTTGCTCCATCTTCTATTCAAGCAGTTGCTGATCTTTAATTATATGTCCAAATTCCTCCTTGTTCCATTTCTTGATGTTTCCTTTCAGTTATTTTAGTTTCATCTGAAATTTCTACATTCTATTTCTTCCCCTATGATTACTTTGTTTCCACCATTCTTCTACTTTCTTCATGAAATTTTTATGCCAGAGCCAGAAGCCTTCAAACCTAAAGGGCTTTTTCTTAAGGCTAGCTTTAATGTCCAGTTCAACTTCAATCGGCTAATGATCTGATCCCATTCCAGGAAGAATCACAACTTCAATGAATATGTCCCAATTTATGATATGCTCTGACATTAGGAATAGATCTATTCTGGAGGTGATCTGGCGTCTACCTCCCCTCCTATTATTCCATGTATAGATTTCATTTGTTGTTTATATGTCTACAAGCCTGTGTTCTGTTATCTAGTCTCCGAAGGCTTCCATGTCTGCCTCTGTTATTTTGAGCCCACCGTTTTTTTTGTTTAATGATTTTATCATATTGAAGTCTCCTCCCACTATCCAAGGTAAAGCTAGATACAGGGACCGCATGATTACCAAGTTCTGAAGGAAAACCCTACGTTCACTCTGTATATGGGGTCCATATACATTAGATAAGTAGATCCATTCTTGAGAGCCTAGGATTCTGAATCTACTTGAGAGGATGCGTGGCATGCTGGTCCACTCTTCAAATTGGACTTCCTTTGGGTTCCAGAGAATTTCTACTCCTCGTGCACTACCTGTCGCATCTTGACCAATGATCTCATAACGTGGCTTGAAATTGCTCATCACTTCTTTTAATTTGCTTTCTCGTAATTTTGTTTCTTGGATTAGAATTATATTTGGTTTATCTCTTTTGAGCCTATCTTTCAGATATCTTTGTTTTCCTTCATTATTTAGCCCTCTGATATTCCAAGTTGTAATAATCATTTCAATAGTTTCAGGGGTTGTCGGAAAAACTCCGACAATGGTACAAGTTTTCATGAATTAACTGACATATCTCGTACCATTTGAATGGTCTCACTCATAGGTCTCCTTCCTCTTTTCCTTCCACCCTTCCCTATGATTCCTATTTCTGTGTTTTGATCTCCTTGTCATCTAAGTTGCTCTGGTTGCTTTGCTATCCATCTCCCTCGTTTTTCTTTGTATCTTTGGAACATGTCTTTATAGAGTTGTTTCTGATCATCTGGTATGAACCGTTCATCCAGATGCTTCCATTCATGTAGAAGTTTCCTCATGATATATTCCTCCTCTCCTTCTTGTTCCTACTGAGGATCTATTTCCATTTGGATCTGTTCTTGCTCCTAATCTCCCTTCTCTCCCTCTTTTTCCAATTCTATGCTATTCAGTTCCTTGTTTTTCTTTTTATTTTATTTTTGGATTTCTCCTATTACTTTTTCCTCTTCTTCACCTTCCACTTCCATTTCTAAATCTCGTAGGACCTCAAACTTGTTCTGGATTTTATGATTACCTTCTAAATAAGAAGGATTTAGTTTGGTTTTTACTTTTTGGGGTCTCTTTCTTCTCTGTACTTCTGTAAACCCTCCCCTGTTTCCTTCATGCATCTTCCTCTCCTTCTCTGTACTTCTCTTTTCGTCCCCCTGATTTATTGGAGTGTTGACTTCATTCATCAGATAGTTTTTAAACAAATGGCCATACTCATGGGACTATCTGCACTAGAAAGGAATGTGTTCATAATCAACTCACTGTTTCCAAACTTCATCATGATATTCTATTTCAATATTACCCGGCAGTGGTTCTGTGATATTCATGTAGACACAGATCCTGGTGTATGATGTATATCTGCCTCTCTTGGTGGTTTCTGCTACCTTCACAAAGCTCCCAATTGAGTTCCCAATTCCTTTTAAAAATTTTGGATCCCAGAACTCTATCGGGAGTCCAAATAGCCCGAGCCAAACTGGTGCTGCTAACATTTTTTCCTTTTCCAGATTGTAACACTCTTCCCATTGCCTCATGAATAGTCATGTGTTATGAAGAAATATGGACCCTCTTCAAATATCCTCTCCTTATCCTCTCGATTCACGAATATTACTATAAAAAAACCCTTAGCTCCTAATTTAAGATCTATATGCCCTTTGGGTTTCCACTTCTGTTGTATCCATTTCATCAAGTCTTTCTCAGACAGCCATGTTCCTACAAACTTGCAAATAAGTGCATGGTCTTTCATATAACCTCTGTACTCCTCTAATTTATTATTTGGAAATACAAACCTAGGTTTCTTGGTTTCCCTCGGTAGGCATTTGTTCTCTATCCTTGCTTGTCATACTGCTCCCATCACTAACACATCCTTGCAATGATTTCCAGGTCCGTCGTTTGCACCGATTCGACTTGATTCCCCTACTGTGATCTCCTTATAGGAGGGGATCTCTCCCCCCCTTGCTTGCTTCAGTCATTCCATCTTAGTCTAGCCTAATCTCACTCGCTTCTTCCCTTATTTTAACTGACAATGTATTGTTGCGTGATTCTGTAGGTGGGTACGGGATCCCCTGCACCTGGCCAGGAGCAGGTCCACTTGGGGTTGCCTATTCCAAAGCCCTAACCCTAGTTTCCCATCGCTTTTCGCAGCTCGCCCTTCCTCACCACCCGATGTGCATCCATTTTTTATCATAATATTTAAATGTTATATTATTTTATAATTTCTTATAGCACTATATTTTATTTTCAAATTTATATTAACAATATTTTTAATATTATTAATATTTTATGGAGTGATTTTTCTTTTGACTTTCCGATGATTTAGTTAAGGTATGCCATCTTCATGCCAAACCAATTTGAGGCACAAGGGGTTTTAATTTGAGTTTGAGGTAACCCCATCTCTTCCATGTGGTTTTTATACATTAGATACTTAGTAATGTTTTTAATGTAGCATTTTCTTTAATTTTAAAATTATATAAGTTATGAAAAGATTTTCAATTTGCTTGATATTTCTCAAAAAAACTGTGGAGATGTTGAATTCCCAAATTTCATAAATATATCAAACAATAAAATTGACGAGTAATAAAGAAAATTTTCCTTTTATCCCAGAGTCAACAGTTTACATCATTTCATTTTTTTTCAATGTTGAAATAAACTTTTTTCCATTAGTTTATCCATATTTTATTGAAGTTCATATTAATCTTATGTTCTACATTAATTTTCAGATGTTACATCATCCAAAGTTCAGTGATCATCTAAAAGGTGAATCTTAACTTTATGGATTTTTTAATTTTAACATTTATTACCAATGCAAAAATCATACTTATAGTAAAGGGCCATATTTAGAATTCTTATTTTTTGTCATGACGATGGGCACACTTCCCCATAATAATAAAAATATATTAAGTGAAGAAACCAGAGGAATTATTACTACTTATTTAAATTTATGCAAAAATTAAATTATCTTTCATACAACCCTCTAACTTCTAGATGTATTTGCTAAAAAAAAAAGATAAATAGGGAAAAGCTTGGCTTGAATCCAATATTAAAGTGAATATCTTGCAACTATCCCGCTTTATTTTTTAACTTACCACAACAATCTCATATAGCCTTATTATTACCGTTATTTAAAAATAACATTTTTCTATTCTATTTCAAACTAATTATAAATAATACGTCAATTTCTTTTACAAATTCAATAAACAAATTATCTTTATTACTAAATTATTTTTACGTTACTTAAAATAAAGAAGATTTTAATTTGTCTAATTTTATATTTTACTAGTGTTTAATAAAGTGAATATAGAAATTTTAATTTATATATTATTTTTTTTATTTTTATATATAATAAATACTTAAAAATTTAAAAGTATTATTTTTTATTTTCAAAGTGTTACATCTAAATCAAATGTTCTCATTCCATGCTTTGTTCAAGTTTGACTCAAATCATCATTGAGTCAATTTTTTATTTTCTTTTAAACCATAGTCAAACATATATATAAAATTAAATTTGAGTTGAATTTCCCCATTCAAAGATATCTTAATTTCTTTAAAATAAGGATAATAGAGCACGATTGGGTTAACTTTTTGTGATTCGCCCATGATAACATAATTAAAGATAGTACCCATCACCCCTTAATCACTTACTAATCCTCGTACATAAAAATAATAAATAGAAATCATATTTTCTTATATACATAATCAATTTGT
>APFE030169124.1:33087-47238 GCA_000404065.3 Pinus taeda
AATCATACAAATTTGATTACATTTTTCTAAATTATTATATATATTATATATGAAAATATGTAATAAGATATTGAGTTTCATCTCTATTTTAATATGGAGAGTTACTATAAATAGACTTTGTTACAATATGACGTACCAATACCATGCTTTACTAATACTACATGCCCAAAATTTCATAACTCTTGCTCATAGAGCACAAGTTCACATGACATTTTCTTAATTAATCAATTAAATTAAAAGGAAAGAAAATATATAACCACATTTGATATAAATCTCAAATTTTGATTGTTTTTCCTTCACCTACAAGAATGCACAACTAGGTCATTTCCATACCTGCACATGTTAAAAATATGTACATTTAAAAAAATGGAACAAGATTCTTAAACATGAAGATTTAGCCCCACTTTAGTATGGACATTCTTAATCTGTAAATAAACTTTCCTACACTACCACTCACCAATACCATGTCTTATTAACACATCATGCCCAAAAAACTCTAAGTCACTTCAAATGATACTTGTGCATATGGCATTTTTGTTATCAATCAATTGAATTAAAAGGGGAAAAAACTCTAACTACTTTGGAAATAAATCTCAACCTTTAATTTGTGTATATTACTATGAATATTCTATAATATCCTTTGATATTAACTCTCTACCATTCATCTAATAATTATTAGAAACTAAATTAAAATTTTAGAATCTTTATTTCAAAATAAACACTAATCTCTAATAATTATGAGTGTAATTAATAGTTTAGAAATATTATTTTAAAATAGAGAAACCTATCAGTTTAGTCATTCATATTACTTAACTATATCTCATATAATTATATTTCTTGTTATTTGGGTGTACCATTGTCATTACAATTCATATATTGTTAAAAGCATTATTGTTAATGATCGAATGCCAAAATGTGATAATGATTTGTGTTTTTTCATAATTGAATGAAATATTATAATGTTAATTTGAACTTTCTCTAATATGCATATTTAAGGCGATAGGATTTTTATACCGATATTCCACCTCACAACACTGTATCATATTTCTTGGCCTTCAAAACATATACCATATTTCTAGTGTGATTAATCAAGGGCCTCCAATCTATGATTTTCTCTGCCCAAGGTTCTTTGACTCTTAATAACTGCATGGTAGCCACATGGCAGAGTGTGACATCATGAATATGGAAAGGATGTTATGTCATAAAGCCAATGAACAGTGCCTTTCGAGGCTAATACCTTTAGCTTGGGACACAAGGTTGATTCTTTAGAATATTGTGCTACAAATTGTTCCAATGTGTAACAAATGGGACCACATCACATGTGCAAGGGACTTTACAATATCGTCGAATCACAATGAGCAATTTCAAAATGTAGCATTTGGTTGTAGTCTCAAAACTTACGATCTCTGATCAGTGACATGTCTTGATCTACGTGGAGAGGAAATTAGTGAACCCCCAAATTGTAGCCCTCTCTATTGGTGATTTCCAATCAAAGGTGTACCCTTGGTGCACGACATGTCAATTCATCGATTATCAATCACCAATCACCTTCTGCCTTTGGGCCTTGGTCATGTGGCTCTTCACATGACCACAATCTAGCCCACGTATCAGAGCCCTCCAATCAGAGGTTATCAATAAGAGGTTTCACTTCGATGCACAATATGCCTCAATCTACAATTGATGATCTCCCATACGTGACAAAATCATTGCCACGTATATTCCACGTGTCACATTTTTAATAATGCCATGTGTCAACCTTGATTCCTTTTAACTCTTTGTGATTGTGGTGCTAGCCCCCAAATCGGAGCCCTCTTTATCTGCGATTTCCAATTGAAGGTGCAACCTTGGTGCACGACATGTCAACTCACCAATTGTTGATTGTTGATCACCTTTTGTGTTTGGGCTTAGTCCTGTGGCTCATCACAAGACCACAGTCTAGGCACCGTATTAGAGCCCTTCAATTGGAGGTTTCTCTTCAATGTAAAATTACTCAACCTTTGATCACTGATCTCCCATACAGGGTGCCATCATTTCCATGTATCTTCCACATGTTACCTTTTGAATAATTCCACATGTCGCCCCTTTCTGGCCAATTATGTGCCTTGAAACTATCAAACCCTCCTACCATGTGTCAACCATGTTGGCACATCATGATAATGTCAACCTCCTTGTGTCACTTGGTGCAGCCAATTGCTGGCTCCAACGTGTCCCTTAACATATCAAGTAGTTGTTAGCTGCATGCCTCTTATCAGGGCCAGTCATTTTGCTTCTACGCATCACTTTGGTAGGAGAGAGAAATGGCTTGAGCTTCTTTTGTTTTGCAAACAAATCCTTTGCAAATTTGTTATCGCCCATCTCGACACATTAACACTACAGGCTCATTTCCTATGGCTTCCTCCATATCGCAACTTGCATATCACAACTCAAAATATCGACACTTTTAGGATGTGGCCCATTCTAGAAAAGTTCCCCTTGAGACGAGATGTGATGTTCTATTTAATTAGGTTTCATATCTTTGGAGGGTCTAGATATGAAAACGAATGGGAATCTCCAAAGTCAAAAGATGAAACTTCTGAAAATAGGGCATTTGGAGGCTGAAAAGGTTTATTAGATATCTGAAACAGATAAAGAAATGACAGCTCATACATGCAGGACATTCTTGTTGGTCTATTGGTTAGATGAACCTCTTGATAATAAAGTTATATTATACTAATAACATCACATAAATCATTTTCGAAATTTCCAATACATGTAGCATTGGTCCTACACAATAATAAACAAATATCTAAATTCCAAATTTCCGAACTCTGTTATGGACTTCTAACCAATAATGTGCAACCTCGATTGTTTTATAAGATCCACTTCCTATGCATGTATCTTGCTCTCACTATCTATTTTATTCATTAGTTACCATTGCTTACCCGACTATGTGCATTTTCTATCATTTTATTCTCCCTCGTATGAAGATCACATGTTTTACACTCTTGTATAGAGGCCAATTAATATGATTGATTACACTTTTTTGTCCACAAATTCCCAAAATATTTCTTCTCGTGTCAAGGTTTCAATGCCAAAAAACTTCGATATATATTTAACATTTTTTTAACAATTGCAACTTAAAACCTCTACACAGATATTGGTCTCAGTGGCTACTCTATTCATTAATCTAATTAATGGATCGACCATGTGTGTTTATTTTCACTCACATTATGTCTTGGACACTTTATTATATGCTTTTATTCAAATGCGCCACATTCATATACTGGATTGAACTTTCGACTTGCAATATTTTGAAAAGGATTCTTCTGATGTCAAAGTTTTAAAATCTCGAAACTCACATCTGTACTTAATCAATATATCACATTTTCCTTTGATTAAGGTTTGAAACTTATCCATACATCCTAACGTCGAGGACTGTTCTATTGAATAATATAATTAAGGGCCCACCTATATGCATTTATTCTCTCTTTACTCTCGCTCGACGAGCATCTCTGTCATATTCTATGTCATTGGAAACCCCGTGACCTCTGCCACATGTCATGACTCTGATTTATTTCTTCCTCTACTTATATGGTAGATGACTGTGTTTTTTATTTATGCTCTCCACATCACACTATTCTGCGGATTTTTCAAGGTGAATTTTCTATTGCTATTGTTGTGCTATTGTTGGTCTCTTTCTATTGCTCTTGTTATTGCTACAGCATGTCATGTTGCTACCTTCAACTGGAAAACCGCCCCATAATTTCAATAACGAATAGGTTAGAATCATGAACCTACTAACAATATTGTCTTCTGCACTCAAATGGAAAGTATCAATTTTTTCATACTACGTATGTAGATCAGAATAGTATGTGCATTGTCATGATGTACAACACACCTACCGGTAGAGTTTTTGAAATGCCATATATAGACAGTCAACATTCTATTCTTAAACATTTAAATTCTCCTTTCCCCTTACCTTTGACTATTGGTAACAATCTAAATTGTAAATAATTCTTCTTTCATTTAACTACAAGTATGCAAATCCTCTGAATGGTCGCACTCACTAATTTATTTTTGCTTCTCTTCCAATGTTGACAACAATTTACGGACTTCCACCTTTCCGGAAACCTCATTTCCTCCTCATCATGTAAGTTGCCTTGACATTGAATTTCATCACTTTGTTATTGGTTGGCTCTATAACAATCTGACCATCACTCCAAACCATTGCTCTCAACCTTACTTCTTACACAAAGACATCATCCCAATTGTATTGCATTTCCCTCTCTGACAGTACCTCTCAGTACAAAAATTTTCTTTCATCTACATACAATGGCCATGTCATCTCTGGTGCCCTCCAGTTTGGCTCTATTATCATTTGCAAAGTAGTCAGTTGAATGTTTTTGCACAACTATGTGTATGTTTACTCTTCACCATATTGTTGATTTTTTTTATTCCTTCCCTCTTTAAGCCACTATCACTCCGACTAATGCCACATTATTTTTCTCCTTATTTCCTTCTTTTTAGGACTCTGCAAATTTATGAACTGGAAATTATCAAATGCCATGAAACTTTGATTGGGGACCCATACCTTCTTCAAATTGTACAAACCTTGACATACCTACCCAGTTATTCAACATCACACGCCTGTGCCTCATCTACTACTACTTCGACACAGGATTATGCATCATCATCAACTCAGTTGTCCTCAATTCTACCTACTACCATTTCATTCATGGTGCTAAGCCCCTATCACAAACAATGGTCAATCCAGGGTAGGATGCTTAGAAAAACATTTGTTCACTCCTAAAACAATGCTCAAGGCTCTTAAAAGGTCTTTTGATTTGACCTCATTGATTCTTCCAATGATACAACCCATCTCTCTACCTTCAATGATCTGTCAGATTCCTTGCATGACTTTGTCGAAATTGGGAATATTTACATGGTTTCAAATGGCACTGTTAAACCAACAAACACAAATTACAACCATCCAGATAGAAAATGGGATGTCTCCCTCTCTCCAACTTCCGTTCTTTAGCCTTCCTTAGAGGATGTTCCGACAATTCCTTTCCACCATTTCTGTTTTAAATCTATATATGAAAACATATTTGCAAACCTCAGCTTAATTGTCGACATCATTGGTATTGTGCACTTGTCGAACTTCCACCATTAGTCAAAGAGATGGCTCTGAAACACTGAGGAAAACTCTCAGCTTGGAATAAATGTTTGGAAATAATATCAAAATCACCCTGGGGGGATCATTGACACACCTTGCGCAAGAAACTCACTGAACTCACCTCTTCTGGTCCTTCGAATTTTCTTGTAATCAAAGGGAGTTGAATAGCTGAATTCAACGGGAAAATTGTTGGGACTATCTTGACCACTAGCTTCCAACTAGATCTTATCATTCCAGAGGTTGAACAGATCCAATCATTTTTTCATCAAAGAGACTGCTTTGCCTCTTCACCATCGTTAAGTGGAAAATTCGTAGGGCCTTCCAAGCGGGGCCACCCACAATGTACAATTGTCGAACTCACAGACTCACATCTCGCTGGAAAACCAAGAAGGTTCTCTATTCGTGGAACCATCACCTCTATTAACATGTAATATTTCTTCTTCCTTGCATGCCCTCTCTCATCTGATGCCATGTAATGCATGAAAAAAATTTTCAACCACTCAAATTGAATGTGGCAATGCAGAAAATGTGGTGGGGCCTTCGTAGAATGTGAGTATTAGTATGTGCTGAAATTTGAAATGCATGACCACATAGGCATATTGGAAAATGTCATCACACTTGATAATGCTACAATTGAACTCATAAGTGTCCAAGAAAAATGCTTTTTCATACTCTCCAGTGATTTTGGTGCTATCCATGAGGTTCATGCAAGGGTTTCATGCCGTCCTTTCCTCTTCACCCGATCTATGAAAACAAATATCTAAAATGGTGTGCGCCATTTGAAGTTTGTACTAATCAATTCAGAGGAAATCACCTATAGCTCTGGATGTTCTGTTCTCCTCCTGGAAACCAAAAGAAATTCCATTACTTCAATTTTTCAGCATCTTTGAAAGTTGAATTGTTTTCCCCATTCCACCCTGAAGTGTAAACAATAACTTCTATATGATTTTCCATTCATTGTAATTTTGTCCCTTGACACCCCCTTTCCTTTTTTTCACTTCATCGTTGCACTTCTCTTCTTTATGTATATACACCTATGGTACATGTTGTAGCTTCCACCTTTGCATAATTCTACATGTTTTACTTTTATATATAGTATACATGTTTTTTTCTTCTTCCTTCTAAACAAAATAGAATATTTACATCCTTTTTTATTGTTATTTTTGCACCTAAATACAAACATTGGCGTATTACAAAGGGTTGTCATTTGGTTTCCTTAAATATACTTAGTAAATGAATGATAGATAGTTATCGACCACGAAAAAAATACTTCATTGAAGTAAGATTGGTTATAATCTCATTCTATGCTTCAAAGATAGCTTTGAAAAAGTTCGAAAAACAAAATTTAAATCACACGACATTAGTAATAATATCAAAGAAACATAAACTCTATTATAATAAGGTTTCTCCGCACACTAAACTTCAACTACTTTGTGAGAAGACACATCTACTTTATAAGCTAGAAGGCACTATTTCAGAAATATACCCATTAATGAATTTCTTTCCTTTGGGGGCTTTGTAATCTATATTTGCACTTAAGACAACTCTTTCTCATCTCATATATTCACTTGAACTTGTGTCCTGATGTTTGCATCGAGATTGACATGCCAACGTCTTCTGCAAATCCCTAAAGAAATGCTCAGATGAGACTCCTTTATGCATAGAATCAATATGCCTCCAACAAATAAAGACAACTCAAATATAAAGTTTATTTAAACATCCAAACCTTTCCAGCTATACAACCATCTAATGTTTCTCTTCCCTAACATCCCGAAGCTTCAATTGCAAACCCATTTACTTCAACATTCCCTACTCCAACTGTACATACCCTTAAACTTCCTCCATTCATTACCACTTCTTCTCCATATATATCACACACCCCACCATTGAATCATCCTCCTTCACCCTCCCATCCCCATATTTGGGTCAACCCTGTCATTAACCATGTACACAACCAATTTCGTGAAAGGATAGGTGACCTCTCTCCCTTGCATATCTCGCCCATATGAAAATTATCATACCCAAATATGAAAACAAAGTTCTTACATGGTAACCTCTGTGGCTCTCGATTTGGAACTACAAAATCCACCCAACACTTCTCCCTTGCAAACAACATGGACCTTGGTGACCAACCATTTGTCCCTGTTGCTTTAACACAAATAGAATAAATGCTCATATCACATGTTAGCCCAATCTTGCAAGTCAACCATGCATGAGGGGACAATACAAATATGTTGGTTATACTATTTTCTTCCTACAAGACATCACTACCATTGCCAACATTTTGCCATGATTTGTTTCCAAATTGAACATAGTCATTTTGCTAGGCATGGCTCTAACCACAAAAAATATGATATCATCGTTAGCCAGACACGTGTTCTTTTAGCTTTAGAGTAAAAGTCCATCATCCCTAATACAAGGATGTTCAACTGGACTAAGCTACAGTATCTTCCCTTGCCAACTCACCCTACCGATATGTCTTACCTCATCCATCGCATATCCTCCTCCTCTCCTGAACCACGACTTGCCTTCCCTACTTTAAATGATAGCATTCCTCCACACTCCACTCCAATAAACCTCCAAGTATCCTCTTTTTTGTCATTACTCCTTAATTCCCATACCAAGCTTCAAGAAATAGCAACTACCTGCAGTCTTCCCATCCTAATTACAGTACTTCACTTTCCTCGCCCTCTATTTCCCCTTCCACTATCAATGAGTATACCATAGAAGGACTATTTTCTATGGTGTTTCCCACACTCTTCCCTATAGGGGCTGCCATGATTGGTCAACCACGTGTTAGAAATGTTGAAATGAAATTATATGTTCTTCACCTCATGCACTATTATGATAACCATTTTACCCAACATCCAAGATTCTGGCATTACTTGTATAATCTTATGTTACGACATCGTAGTCATGAAACTGTTCTTGTTTTCATGAAGAAAAACATTGAAGAGGGCTTTCCAATGACCCTTGCATACCTTCATGCATGCCTTCATGGTCTAATTCCATGCTTCCTCACTAGATTATGCGCTTTGGATCAGACCTTAGAGGGACACACTTGTTCTCAAACAAATGCAGAGGTGAACTCACTAATATGATCATACCAATAGGTAGTCCTACTTTATTTTTTACCCTAAGTGTATGTCACACTAAATGGCATGACATGCACATGGTCACGAAGCTGTATTGATGGAAATTCAATAATATAATCAACAATTCACATCTTGCAGTGCAGTACATTCATTTTCGATTCGCAATCTTCCTCGAAGAGGTCTTGAAAAAAGGTTTACATGCAAAGGACTTCTAGCGAAGATTTTTCTCTCACCATCCTTCTCCTTTCCATTTCTCTTCTTGGTTGTGTAGTCGCCTCACAACATTTACTTTTTCATGTTTGCAGGTATGAGTGGCAACACAGGGTCTCCGCACACATACATTGTTTCCTTTTGTCTTGAAAACACACTTGATATGGGAAACCTTGATTGGGATGACCAAGTCGTGACGCATCGAGCTAGGTCCTTTTTTTATTAACATATTTTTGCTTGGAATCCTCAACCTCCTGAAAGACGTGGGCCTTATGTACACATATCTACAGAGAATGACCCATGCATCCTCCCATCACCATTGATATTTTCATCCTCTCACCTTCAGCACTATGAAAATATTCTTAATTGCATTCAAATGCATTCAAAATGACACCCCTCTTCATGTCTTTGAAAAAAAGGTCCTACTCTTGTTTGCCACTATGGAGTTCCATGGGATTTGAATCCCACCACTTCTTTGATTGTTGATGACAGTGGACAGAAGAAATGTGTCCCTGCTCATAATGATGAGATGTTAAATGTACACAACTCTGACATGCTATACATATGGAGAGAAAACATTAATTTCCATTTGGTTTTGTCTTGGCATGTTGTTTTCCATTACATCGTGAAATATGCATTGAAACCAGACAAAAGATTAGAAAGTTATCAGAAACGTTTGTCACGTGTCTCCCAGGTTTTCGTTTCTTTGTGTCTAATAAATAGATGTAGTGGGTAAAATGGTTGCCTCTGGCTTAATGGTGGTATAACACTTCCTTCCATATTTCTGCAAAAATGACCCCATTTATGGCACTTTATGGATATCACCCACCATCCATCACATCATATTTAAGAGAAAATTCTAAGGTTCAAGTAGGGGAAGATCACATCAAGCATCAACAACAAGTTCTACAACTCTTAAAGGATAACCTCACATTGGCGCATAATAGAATGAAACAACATGAAGATCAACATCACAACGAAGGAAGTATTGATGTAGGTGACTGGGTATTCCTATGTCTACAAGAATATAAACAAATGTCCCTCAAGCAAGCTAAGAAGGATAATTAATTATCACCAAAGTATTATGATCTGTACAAAGTGTTGAAAAAGATTGGTATTATGGCATACAAATTAGAGCTACCTACAAATTCCTGAGTGCACCGAGTTTTCCATGTTTCATGTTTAAAGAAGGTTATAGGTGACAAGCTCCGAGTTCAAACAATATTGGCAGAACTTGACGAAGAATAAAAAATCATATTGGAACCTGAAGCAATCACAAAAACAAGAACTCGACAGCTATGAAATCAATCAATTTCGGAGTATCTCATCAAGTGGAAGAACTTACCCATTGAAGTTTCCACATGTGAGGATGAGGATTTTATACAAAAGTATCTAGAACTACGCAAGCGTTGAGGACAACAATTTTCTGAAGTAGAGGGGCATCTTAGGTCCCTATAATACTACTAATTCCCCCATTACTATTGTCATTGTAGGCCTTGTTTTTATTATTGTGCCACTATTGGCCCCATATTTTTATTAGATTGCCTGATATAAACCCACTATTGTTGTGCCATTATGTTATTACTGTTATGTTGGCTTTGATTATATTGTGACCCCTTAGACTCCTATATATAGAAAGGAGGTTTAATCATTTGTATCATTCAAGAATTTTTCATTTGTGTAATGTAAAGGAGGTTTCCCCCTCGAAGAGGCTAATTTTGAAGGTGTTCATCTATCTTTTCTTTTGTTTTTCAGCTACTTGCATAACATATCTTGATAGTTTTGTGCTAGTATGCATAGATGACATTTTAGTGAATTCTAAAAATGAAGAAGAACACAAAGAACATCGTAAATGTGTGTTATAAACTTTAAGAGAACATAAAATATATGAAAAACTTTGCAAATGTGAGTTTTACAAATACATAATATAGTATTTAGGTCACTTCATTTCCTCTGGATCCTAGAAATGTTAAGGCTATTATGAATTGGCCCATACCTAATGATGTCTTAGTAGTTCACTCATTTATTGGGATCAAAAGATATTATGAAAGATTCATAAAGGGATTTTCAAAATTTTCTTATCCCACTACTTAATTATAGAAAAAGGGAACAATGTTTGAGTGGACAACCAAATGTTAAGAATTTTTTTACAAGTTAAAACAATTTCTGACAGTAGATCCTATACTAAAAATTATAGACCCAAACAAGGAATTGATTGTTTGTAAGGATGCATGTTTGGAAGGCCTTGGGGGAGTGTTGATGCAGGAAAATTCATTAGTATCCTATGAGTCTACGAAGTTGAAACCACATGAAAAGGATTATGTTGTGTATGATCTAAAGCTAGAAATAGTGATATATGCTCTAAAATTGTGGAGACAGTATTTGTTAGGAAACAAATTTACCTTGGTAACAAGCCACATCAGGCTGAAATATTTTTTCATCTAACCTTATCTAAATTATAGAAAAGGAAGTTGGCTAGCTTTCCTCAATGAGTTTGAATTCCACATTAAACACCTAAAAGGAAAAGAAAACAAAATAGTTGATTCTTTAAGTAGAAATGTTCATGGTTTGATGGCAGTATCAATTAGTAGTATCAATACATATTTTGTGAAAAAAATAAAATTTGAATGCAAAAATATCATAAATGTCTTGAAATTCAACAAAAATTACAGAAAATCGAAGTCTGAGCATATGTTGAAAATTATGAAAATTTGCTAATCTAATTAAATAGATTGTATATTTCCAATGTGAGTGTGCTAAAATAAATGATATTGGATGAATATCACAAGAAACCATGTGAAATCCATCTTGGATACCAAAATATTGTAACAACATTAAGGAAAAAATGTTTTGGCTAGGGATGAAGAAGGAGGTGGAAAAATACTTAGTAAAATGTATATAATGTCAATAAGTGAAGGTGGAACATCAACGCCCTACTGGATAACTAAACCCACTTCCCATTCCCAAATGTAAGTGGGACAGTTTCACTAAAGAAACAAATTTTATACTAGTGCAGTCTAATTTTCGAACCGCACAGATTTCTAATATATTCCCAAAGGAAATTTTTCGACTGCATGGAGTATAGAAGATGGTAGTGTCATACACAGATCCTAAATTTACCTCCATGTTTGGGAAATCTTTGTTTGGGTTCATGGTAACCTAATTAAATTTAATCTTTGCATATCATGCTAAAATGGATGGACAGACAGAAAGGACTAATAAGATCCTGAAAGCTATTTTGTGAATATATGTCATGGCTATTCCTACTAGGTAGGAGGATATTCTTCATTTAGAAGAATTTACATATAATAGTAGCTATCAAAATTCAATAAAAATGAGTCCTTTGAAGCTTTATATAGCATAAAAAGTCATACATTGCTCAGTTGGAGTCAATCAAAACATCGATTGATATTACGAATGTATGCTCTACAGGAAACTGAACATGTGGTACAAAAGATGAGACAGAACACCAAAACTACGCAACACATGCAAAAAGGGTATACATAAAAGAAAAGAATTCATAAAGAGTTTAATATTGGAGACCATGTTTACTTAAGAATAGAATCAAGAAAAATTACCTTAAGAACTAGGATCTGTGCAAAATTGGCTTCATGGTTCTGATGGCCTTTCAAAATCTTGGACAAAATTGGTTGAGTAGCATGTCAGCGAGATTTTCCTAGCCATATTAATGCTCACAATGTATTTCATGTTTATTTATTAAAGAACTATGTTCATGATTATTCTCACAGTATTGGTTGGAATCTGATATAGGTGGAACTTGAAGGAGATTTCTTGCCAAAGCCACTCTACATCTTAGATCAGAAAGAAAGAATTCTTTAGAACAGAGTCATCACTCAAGTTAAAGTGCAGTGGAGTAGGGGTGATTTTAGGGGCGAATGTTCGCCCTTTGGCGAAATTAAGGGGTTTTAAATTTTTAGTGGGCGAATATTTTGTATCATAGTACATTTTTACAAATCACCTCAAATAGCCCACCTTATTTTAAGGAGAGGGTAAAAAAGGTAAATTTAGCCCTTGAAATTAGGAGTTACAACCTTCCATTCACCCATTTTCAAGAATAGGTTTATTTTAAGTGAATCCATTCACCCTAATTTTCAAGAATAGGTTTTATTTAAGTGAATCCTATGGGCCAAATACCATATTATAAAAGAGGTATGGTAAATCAATAAAAATATAAATAAATGAGAAGTATGGTAAATAAATAAAACATTTTTTATATTTACTCCATAAGTCACCTTATATACATGCAAGGGTGTAAACAATTAAAAATATAAGTAAAGTGGAGGTATGGTAAATTAATAAAACATCTTTTTATACTTACTCAAAAGGTATGGTAAATAAATAAAAATATAAATAAACTAGACGTATCGTAAATAAATAAAACCCCTTTTTATATTTAGTCCATAACCCTCGTTCTATTTACGAAGGCTCAAGAAAGAGGTTTTATTTAAGTGAATCCTATGGGCCAAATACCATATTTGTAAAAGAGGTATGGTAAATTAATAAAAATATAAATAAACGAGAGGTATGGTAAACAAATAAAACATTTTTTTATATTTACTCCATAAGTCAGCTTATATCTACGAACACTCAAAAAATGCGTTATATTTAGGTGAAACCTATGGGCAAAATACTATGGGACAAATACCATGGACTAGATTGTTATTAATACATGCAAAAAAGACATTATTAACCCTAATATTAGTATTAATAAAAAATAAAAATGGCACATGGTATTGACCCATGGTATTCACCAAAATGGCTCATGGTATTGACCCATGGTATTCACCTGGAATGTAGCCTATTTAAATGGGGGAATTAAACCAGCATAGATCCATCTTTACTCTGAATATACTAACCCCCGAGAGGTATCAAATATCGTGATATGCAAACTAGCATAGAGTGAAAAAATATTTGATCCCTCTCGGGGCTTGGTGGATAAGAGTAAAAATGGATGTTGTAATTTAATGTATGTTAAACATTTTAGCTTGGTTAAAAAAAAATAAAAAATAAAATCAACTATTAATTTCATTAATTTTTATAAATTACTAATAGTAATTTTTAAGCTCCAGGTTTATGATAACCCATGGTATTAACCCATGGTATTCTTGTGAGCATAGACTATTTAAAGGGGAAATTCTATCTTAGATCCATCTTAATTCTGGGTCTACCAAGTGCTCAGAGGGATAAATAGATTTCATCCCCCTAAGAGTGGTAGATGTGGAGTTAAGATGGATATAGGTTGGTTTTTGTGATAATGAAGATATTAAATAGACTTAGGAAATTATATTGTAAAAACATCTTAAGGTGAATGGTTAAAGCATAGACATTGGACAAGTATATTTGTATACTTCTGTTTTAAACTGAAACAAATCCAGGGCTAAAAGGAATGGATTGACTGCACTAGTCATCCTTCTATAACTTTCCAACATATGCTCGAGTAAACATATTGTAATTTGGGTAATTTTTCTAATTGCAAATAGTAACATACTTGTGCATTGGCAGGGCGGTTACGAGGTCCCTAGAAGTGATGAATTTGAATTTTTCTTGGTTTTATATATAGTATTAGGTTTTTTCTCATGCTTTCTGTGAATTTCACGGGTGAATTTTATCCTACACCCACTAGGTTATCGATATGTAATTTCGGTAATTTTGATTTCAAAAGATATTTTA